>PVJN01011531.1:0-53862 GCA_004026805.1 Lasiurus borealis
CTCTCTCTCTCTCTCTCTCTCTCTCTCTCTTTGGCAATTCAGCATTCTGAAATCTTTTTCTTACCATCTTTACTGAGATAAAATTGACATATATCACTGTGTACGTTTAAAGTATATGGACATGTTGATTGGATATATTTATATACTGCAAAATGTCTGCTACCATACAATTAGCTAATGCCTTCATTATGGTATATAATTACTACTTCTTTTTTGTAATGGCAGCATTTAAGATCTGCTATCTGAGTGACTTTCAAGTACTTCATACATAATCACCATAGTGTGTGTTAGATCCCCAGAATTTATTCATCTTTCTAGCCAGAAACTTCTTCCCTTCAACCAGCCCCCAAACCCTGATAACTGCAATTCTACTTGGTTTCTACAGGTTTAACTTTTTCAGTTTCATATAAGAGATATCATATAGTATTTGTCTCTCTATCTAGATTATGTCACTTAGCATAATGTCCTCAAGGTCCATTTCTCAGGATTGCTTTAGCTATTCAGATTCTTTTGTGGTTCAATGTAAAGTTTAGGATTGTTGTTTCTATTTCTATGTAAATGCTACTGAAGTTCTGATATGTCTTGCATCGAATCAATAGATAGCTTTAGGAGTTATTCACATTTGGACAATATTAATTCTTCAGCTCCATGAACATAGGATATCTGTCCATTTGTTTGTGTCTTCTTAAATTGTCTGATCGATATTGTATAGTAGTTAGTATAGATTTCCCTCCTTGATTACATTGATTTCCAAGTATTTTATTACTTGGATGCTATTGTAAATGAAATTATTCTCCTTTTTTTCAGATATTTTATTTTAGTGAACAAAAACTCAGCTGAGTCCTATATGTTAATTTTGAATTATCCATCTTTATTTACTAGATTTTTTTTTTTAATATAGGCATGTTTCACTATAAACTTCCCTCTTAGAGTAGCTTTGGCAACACACCATAAATTTTATGTTGTATTTCCATTTTTATTTGCCTCAAGATATTTTTATTTTCTTTTTTATTTCTTTTTGACTATTGGTTTTTCAGGAGTATAAAGGTTTCTATTGAGAACTCTACTGACAGCTTAACTGGGTTTCCTGGTTGGTTATAATCTTCTTCCTCTTTTTGCTTTAAGATTCATTTTTGTCTTTGGCTTTGACACTTTTATTCTTAAGTTAATTCTATTTGGTGTCCCATGATCTCCCCAGATTTGAAAGGTCCTCAGCCATTATTTCTCTCAATAAGCTTTCTGCTTTCTCTTTCTTCTTCTTTTGGAGCTATAATTGCCAGTGTGTTATCGGCATCTAGAAGGGTTCAAGAATCTGGAGACAGGGCTGCGAGTAAATTAATAAAGAGACTAGATATAAAACACAAATTTGGAAGACATTTTGGGGGTATCCAGGGAAGGCTTAGCTTTAATAATTAAGTTCTCCAAGTCTCTGGACCCCTAGCTTTTTAGTAACATATTTTTCCCTATAGCAAAGCAGATGTACATATCAAAGGTAAAGTTTGGTAAACAATAAGATTATCAGGTTGGGGAAACTGCCTTCAACTATCTGGAAGCAGGCAATAATATATACAGGAATTCATGTACTGGGGCACTACTATGAATATAAGCTATAATAATAAAAGCTAATATGCTTATCAGACCAGATGACCTTCTGGATGACCTTATGGACAAAGCCAGGTCTGTGAGAGAAGTCTGAGCTCCAGGTACCTGCCTGCAGCCAGAGGGAAGCCTGGATCCTGGGTGCCAGAGGAAAGCCAGTGCCAGCAGCCAGAGGAAGGAAGGCCTACTCTTGCACGAATTTCATGCATTCAGCCTCTACTGTCCAAATAAAATGATAATTTTAATTCATCTATCTTATAATCAAATAAATTTAATCTTCATCAGAAGCTTTTTAATACTTAGTGTGCAATCCCATCCCACTTTTCCTGGACTTAATGTGTGGAAGATTATAGGGAAGTAATAATGTCTCTACAATACTGTTTTCTCTTTATTTCCTTGACAACCACTGACCTAAGCGGTTGAAAGACTCTAGATTAGAGAGTTTTCAACTGCATTAAGTGCTGCTGAGAACCCCAGTTAGATGAGAATTAATTTAAATTCCTATGAATTTAGTGACATGAAGACATTGATAATCAGGAAAAGCCATTTCTAAAGAGGGTTGTTACAAAACCTGTATTAGTTAAGAGTTGAGAAAATTGAGGAGACAAATAGAAGAAGGAATATAAATAACTCTATCAAAAAGTTTAGATATAAAGTAGATATACAATTTGGGCATAAATGGAAAGTATTAGTTTTCATTAGTTTTATAATGTAAGCAATATAATAAGCATTTTCTACATTTTGAAACAAATATATTTTTATAATTTTAAGACTCTAAATGTTTCAATAATAGTTTTTAATTAAGCAACAAACTTTTATCTTGTTGCTCTGGCTGGGTAGCTCAGTCGGTTAGAGCATCATTCAAATATGCTCTATGACTGCAGGTTCAATCCCTGATCAGGGCACAATAATAATCAAGCAATGAATACTTAAATAAAGTAGAACAACAGAACTCTCTCTCTCTCTCTGTCTCTCTCTTTCTTTCCCCCTTATCTCAAATCAATATACTTTTAGCTGCTTATTTTTAAAATATTTAATAATAATGATTGAGGTTATCAAAAAAAGAAAAGACATATATGCCAGAATATTCTTTTTTTTAATAAAAACTGGGTCTTTATAATAAAGAGACACTAGATAACTGTTTAAAAACTGTGGGATTCTTAAATGTCATCCTTAATGCTTGGATGGCCATTCTGTGTGCTCTTTACTTTTATGTCATTTATTTGGGTGACATTAAAAATCTCCACTGCCTTGATATTATTATTCAAGTAAAACTTTACATAATTTAACATTTGATACCTTACATTAACTTACATTATTGATAAACAGAAGCCGCCTTGCCTTGCCCTGGCATATATTCATAATATACATACTGAAGTTAACAGCCCATTGCACAAGAAACATGAACTGTTCAAAATCCAAGTAAGTCCTCCAGAAGCTGGTAGTATGAGAAATTTCATAAAAGAACTATTTTTCCTCAAAATATGGCCGAGTTGAACTCATAGTACAGTGACCTGTTCTTATTTCATAGCACTTTTTAATCCAAATATTTTGAATTCCCATTGCCAGCATTGACCTCTCTTTTTTTCTATAATCCTTCTGTGTTTGTATGTATCTACAAGAATGCACATACAAGCATATGGTCTATTCTATTCTTTTTTCTATCATCTTTAGATCTAGTCTGTATTAAAAGAACCCTATACCTGTCCTGCAAATTGCAGAGGCAAATATTCTCTTGTGTCTTGTAAGAATATATTTTATGATCATGTCAATTGAAAACTAAAAGACTATTGCTCATAGTGAGGTAAAGAGCAAAGTATCTAAAGCAACTCTTAATAGACTCTGATCTATTACGATGGAGAGAAAGCTGTATTTTTAAGGAGAATGAAGAAAGAATATTTCTTTACTCATTTACTATTTAACAAGAACATGTCCAATGAAATTATTATTGATTGAAACACATACTAAATAAAGTTAGTGGGTTATCCTAGGTGTTTCTTTCCCTTCATTTTTATATTTTCCAGTGAAACCCCTTTATCATTCCGAAATATGTTTAAAGTGATATAAACAATTAAATAGAATTCATCAGAATTATCAATTGATATAAAATGGAAGGTTTTCTGGATCATGAGCTCCCAATATATTATACAATCATTAAAGAAAATTTCACAAGATTTTTAAAGAGTTCCTTAACAATTTGTGATGATTTTAACCTTTATTATGTAAATGTTGTTGAACTGTCAAGATGTCTGCTCACATGATTACTAATTAACCTCTTTGTATGAGACATTCAATAAATGTAGCTTTTTAGTAATTTGCTTTTCTTAGAATTACATTGAATACATTAGATTTTTTTACAGTGCTAAATTATTTTCTTTAAATATTTAAAGCCTGTTCAATTGATTTTTCTCTGAATTTTATAAAATATATTATTAAAATATTGAAAGTAGAAGTCTAATGAAGAAATCAAAATTATCTTATGTTTAATTTTAATTTCATAAACAGTACATAAAAGTGAAAAGTTCTCCAATTTACTTTACCCTTTTGGATTTCTCTCCAAAGAATCTACTAATGTTAGTTACTTTAAAAAACTTATGTCAATTCTAGAACTATTCTCTTCCATGCTTGTATGTATTACTAAATAAATGGGAAGAATCTGCTTCTATTTTTTTGCTAAGCAATATATTATTAGAAACTTTCAGGATACTTTTGATTGCTATAAAGTATATTGTAGTATGGATTTATATTTAACCATTCTCTCATTGATAAACAAAAGGCGACTTTTAAATTTTCACTACTAAAAATGATGCCATAATTAACATGTCTATACATATATTTTCTTTTCATCTGTGTTTCTCATATGTAGCAGAAATAGAATAGTAGAGACAAGCTATTGTTGTAAGAAATATTAACCATGCTCTGTTAATTGTAATTTTTTTTTCCTGATGAAAGAAAGCATATTCTAATGTGATTGGGAGTTGTATGCCCAGGGACCGGGAAGTTAACTTTGGGATGTGGTTCATGTCTATCTTCAAGAAAAGATGAACAACCTTGTTGCTGAAACAATGGAGTGCTGGAGGCATGCCAAACAGATCAATAGAATAAATGAATGACCTTCACTATTGTACATTCCATTTTTATTTTTTCATCTTTTACTTAAGAAACTAATATTTCTTCTTTTTTCCTCACTTGATTTCATTTTTTTAATTATTACATTTTTATTTTCAATCAGTATTATTACTACTATTATTTTACCTTTATGGAAAAACAAAGTGTCATTTTAATTTCTCTTTATTTTACTTTGGGATTAGAGTTCTACTTTCTAATTTCATCTTTGCTTTAGCATCATTTTACTCTATCTCTACTCTACCTTTATGCCATCACTCTCTTCCTAGCTTTTCCCCTTTTGTTGTCCTGTTTCTCTTACCCTTTTCCTACTTTAGATTTTTCCTATTCTTTCTTTTTACCACCTGTTAAAATTTCACCCCATTTATATTTCTAATTTCCAATCCCCTTAGACACCTCTCTTCTCTGTCTTTGCTATCCAAAAAATTGTTTTTCTCTGTGTCCTTATGTTGTTGTTTGCTTGAACGTTAATTATATCGATTTTTTATACATTTTTGTTAAATTGTTTTGCTTATTATTCTTATTTTTTTGTTGTTTATTGTTTGCTTTGTATTTGTTAGTTTTTTTACTTCTATTTTACCTCATCTCTCTTGATATTATAGGTTGTTTGTCGTTTGCATTAATGATGCTGGCATCAATTGGGATGAGTGCTGTCCCATTGTAGTTTTCTTTCCATATATATAGTTGTTCCCCTTCTCTTTCTTACTCTCTTTCTTTTCTCTCTAATTTTTTTTCTTTTTCTTTTTTTTCTTTCTTCTAATTTCATTTTGGCAAGCCTTTCTTTCTTTTCTTTTCTTTTTCTTATTCTTTTCTCCCTTTTTCTTTCTCTCCTGTATCCTAATTTGTCTCTCTCTGGTGGTCACCATTATTTCTGGCTATTTATATTGTGAATACATTTCTGTTCGGTTCCTATGCGTTTTACCTGGTTGTGTTGTTTTGGGGCCTTTAAATCAATCCAGGAGACAGAGAATTACATAACCAAACACCCAGAGAAGACACTCCATGGGCAAACAAAGAAACAGCCCGCATATAAAAGAAAAGCAGGCATCATCAGAAAAGGAAATAAACAAAATGGAGACAAGCAACTTGCCAGAGAAGGAATTCAGAGAAATGGTCATAAGGTGGGTGAAAAGAATGGAAAACAAATTTGACAATATGAATAAGAACCAAGAGGAAATGAAGAAGAACCAAGAAGAAATAAAAATGACACCGCTGCTATAAGGAACTCAATAGAAAGCATCAAAAGTAGACTAGAAGAAGAAGCAGAGGACCTCATCAGTGAGCTAGACAACAAGGTAGGAAAAAATACCCAAGTACAGCAGTTTCTAGGAAAAAAAATTAAAAAGCAGTAGGAGAGCTTAAGGGCACTTTTGGATAACACAAAATAAAACAACATCTGCATAACAGCGGTTCCAGAAAGAGTGGAAACTGAGCAAGAAATAGAAAACCTGTTTGAAGAAATAATGACAGAAAACTTCTCTGATATAGGTAAGAAAAAACTGGAAATCTCTACAATAAATCCAAGAAACTCACAGAGTCCTAAGCAAAATGAACACCAAAAGACCAACACCAAGAAACATTATAATTAAATTGGCAAACACCAACAACAAAGTAAGAATCTTAAAAGCAGCCAGACAGAAAGTTACCTACAAAGGAACCCCCATTAGACTTGCGACTGATTTCTTAACAGAAACTCATCAGGCCAGAAGGGAATGGAATGAAATATACAAAGTCATGAAAAGAAAGGGTCTGAATCCAAGAATACTATATCCAGCAAGGCTATCAATCAAAATTTAAGGTGAAATCAGGAGCTTCACAGACAAAAAAGGACTAAGAGAATTCATTACCATCAAACCAGAAATGCAAGAAATGTTAACGGGTCAGCTATAAAAAAAAGAAATAGGAAATAAAGAAAGAACACAGGGGTAAAGAAAAAAAATGGTGACTAATAAGTACCTATCAATAATAACTTTATATGTAAATCGATTTAATGCTCCAATCAAAAGACATTGGATAAGGAAACATGATCCATATATCTGTTGTCTACAAGAAACCCACCTCAGAAAAAAAGATGCAAACAAACTGAGCGTGAAGGGATGAAAAAAAGTTTTCCAGGCAAAAGGAAATAAAAAAAAAGATGGGGTAGCAATACTTATATCTGACAAATTAGATCTCAAAGTGAAGGACATAACAAGAGATAAGGATAATCACTTCATAATACTAAAAGGACCAATCTAAAAAGAAGAAATAACTCTGGTAACCATATACACACTCAATACAGGAGCACCCAATTACATAAAAAAAACTCCTAGAGAATATTAAGGGACATATGGACAGCAATACAATCATAGTAAGGGACTTTAATATCCCACTATCACCATTGGACAAATCCTCTAAACAAAAAATCAGCTAAGAAACATGAATCCTAAATGACTCACTATGCCAGATGGAATTAATGGACATCTTCAGAACATTTCACCCCAAAGCCACAGAATATACATTCTTCTCAAGTGCACATGGGTCATTTTCAAAGATAGACCATACGTTGGCTTATAGGCAAAGTCTCTTCAAATTCAAGAAGATAGATATCATATCAAGCATCTTCTCTGATCACAATGGCATAAAACTGGAAATGACTACAATAAAAAAAATCCAAAGAAATCAAATACATGGAGACAAAGCAGAATGCTATTAAACAATGACTGGATTACCAGAGAAATCAAAGACGAAATAAAAAACATCATAGCAACAAATGACAATGAAAACACAACAATCCAAAATCTATGGGACACAGTGATAGCAGTCTTGAAAGTAAAGTTCATACCTCTACAAGTCTACTGCAAAAAAATAAGAAGCAATGGTAATAAATTATCTAATCCTACAACTCAAAGAGTTAGAGAGAAAGCAACAAGAAAAGCCCAGTGTAAGAAGAAGAAAGGAAATAGTAAAGATCAGAGCAGAGATAAAGACTTAGAGACCAAAAAAACAATACAAAAGATCAACAAAATCAAGAAGTGGTTCTTTGAAAAGATAAACAAGATTAATGAACCTGTAGCTAGTATCACCAAGAAGCAAAGAGAGAGGATTCAAATAAATAGAATCAGAAATGAAAGAGGTGAAATAACAACAGACCCCACTGAAATACAAAGGATTGGTAAAAAAAAATACTATGAACAACTCTATTCCAACAACCTGGACAACCTGGAGGAAATGGACATATACCTAGAAAAATATAACCTTCCAAAACTCAGTCAAGAAGAGTCTAAACATCTCAATAGTCCAATTACTATGGAAGAAATTGAAGCAGTCATCAAAAAGCTTTTAGCAAACAAAAACCCGGGGCCAGATGGCTACACAGGGTAGTTTTATCAAACATTCAAGGAAGAATTAAAACCTATCCTCCTCAGACTATTAAAAATAATTCAAGAAGGAACACTTGCAAGCACCTCTATGAATCCAGCATCACCCTAATACGAAAACCAGATGAAGTTAACACAATGAAAGAGAATTATAGGCCAATATTCCTCAAGAACATAGATTCCAAAATCCTCAACAAAATTCTAGCAAATCGGATCAGCAGTACATCAGAAAGATCATACACCATGACCAAGCAGGATTTATCCCAGGAATGCAAGGATGGTACAATATCCATAAACCAATAAATGTGATACATCACTTAAACAATTAAAAGAGAAAAATCACATAGTCATATCAATTGATGCAGGAAAAAAACCAACATCCTTTCTTGATAAAAACTCTCAACAAGGTGGGGATAGAAGGATCATACCTCAATGTAATAAAAACCATATATGATAAACCCACAGCTAACATCATACTCAACGGGCAAAACCTAAAATAATTTCCCCTAAGAACAGGAAAAAGACAGGGATGCTCACTGTTGCTACTCCATATTGACATAGTACTTTTAAGTATTAGCCATTGCAATTAGACAAGAAGAAATAAAAGGCATCAAAATTGGAAAAGAAGAAGTAAAGCTGTCCTTGTTTGCAGATGACATGATACTGTACATAAAAAAAACCAAAGGACTCCATCAAAAAACTAATAGACTTAATAAATGAATTCAGCAATGTAGAGGATACAAAATTAATGCCCAAGAAATATATGGCAATGCTATACACTTACAGTGAATTTACAGAAAGAGAGACTAAAAAGCAATCCCATTTACCATCGCACCAAAAAAAAATAAGATACCTAGGAATAAACTTCACTAAGGAGATAAAAGCCCTATACGCAGAAAACTACAGGACACTGAATAAAGAGATAGAGGAAGATGTGAACAGATGGAAGAGCATACCATGCTAATGGATTAGGAGAATCAACATCATTAAAACGTCCATACTACCCAAAGCAATCTATAGATTCAATGCACTCTCCATTAAAATACCAATGGCATATTTCACAGACCTAGAAAGAACTCTCCACATATTCATCTGGAACCAAAAAAGACCCAAAATAGACACAGCAATCCTGAGAAAGAAGAATAAAGTAGCTGGGATCTCAATACCAGATTTCAAGCTGTATTACAAAGCCACTGTTCTCAAAACAGCCTGGTACTGGCATAAGAACAGAGATATAGACCAATAGAATAGAATAGAGAATCCAGATATCAACTCAAACCACTATGCTCAATTAATATTTGACAAAGAAAGTATGAACATACAATGAAGTCAAGACAGTCTCTTCACCGAAACCCTTTTGGCTCACAGGATAGAATGTCAGCCTGAGGACTGAAGCTCCTGGGTTTGATTCTGGTCAGGGGTATGTGCCTTGGTTGCAAGCACATCCCTAATGGGCGGGGGGCGGGGGGAGTAAGGAGGCAGCTGATAGATGTTTCTCTCTCATCAATGTTTCTGGCTCTCTCCCTCTCCCTTCTTCTCTGTAAAAATTCAATAAAATGTATTTTTTTAAAAAGACAGTCTCTTCAATAAATGGTGTTGGGAAAATTGGACAGATATATGCAAAAAATGAAAGTAGACCACCATCTTACACCATACATAAAAATGAACTCAAAATAGATACAGGACTTGAACGTAAGACAGGAAACCATAAAAATATTTGAGGAATTCACAGGCAGCAAAATCTCAGACATATGCCAAACGATCTTCTTCACTGATACTGATTCTAGGGCAATGGAAGCTAAAGAGAAAATAAATAAATGGGACTACCTCAAAATAAAAAGCTTTTTCATAGCAAAAGAAACTATCAACAAAATAACAAGAAAGCCCACTGTATGGGAGAACATATTTGCAAATGTTATCACTGATAAAGGTTTAATCTCCAACATCTACAGGCAACTTATGCAACTGAATAAAAGGAAGATAAATGATCAAAGAAAAAATTTGGCCATGGAACTTGATAGAATCTTTTCAAAAGACGACAGAAGTTCAAGAAACACATGAAAAGATGCCCAAAGTCATTAATTATCTGAGAGATGCAAATCAAAACAACAATGCAATACCATCTCACACCTGTCAGAATGGCAATCAACAAATCAACAAACAACAAGTGTTGGTGAGGATGTGGAGAACAAGGAACCCTCATGCACTGCTGGTAGAAATGCAGACTGGTACAGCCACTGTGGAGAACAGTATGCAGTTTCTCATAAAACTAAAAATGGAATTCCCATTTGACCCAGTAATCCCATTCCTAGGAATATATCCTAAGAAACTAGAAGCACCCATCAGAAAGGTTATATGCACCCCTATGTTCATAGCAGCATAATTTACAATAGCTAAGATTTGGAAAAATCCTAGATGTCTGTCAGTAGATGACTGGATCAGAAAAATATGGTTCATCTACAGAATGGAATACTATGCTGCCATAAAAAAGAAGGAATTCTTACCATTTGGCAGCAACGTGGATGGAACCAGAGAGTATTATGCTAAGTGAAATAAGCCAGTCAATGAAAGAAAAATACCACATGATCTCACTCATTTGTGGATAATAAAGAACATTGGAAACTGATGAACAAACAGATTGATACAGAGTCAGTAAAACATCAAACAGACTATTAAACTATAGCAGGAAGATTAGGGAGAGGTGGGGTAGATAAGTGATCAAACGAAGGACTTGTATGCATGCATATAAGCATAACCAATGGACACAAGACATTAGGGGGTTAGAGCATGCATGGGAATGGAGGGGGCAATGGGAAGATATGTACACATGTAATAAATTAATAAAAATTAAAATTAAAAAACCTGAAGCAGTGTAAAATATTTTAATTATATACAATTTTTTTAAGATTATAGTGTAACCATTACATTGTGTGTAAGATAGTGTTAATAGAGTGCATGTCAAGAGTGTACATTATTTCTATTATTACACAAAAAGGGACAACCAGTCTAGTCAGTGTCAACAAATTATCCAATTTCAATGATCTTCTCTATACATTAATTTTGTAAAGTTCAATGTATTCATTTGACTATCTTATGTAGACTGCATGATTACAGAGGTACCTAAATAAAATATAACTGGCAAATAAATTAAAATACTTATTTCTAAAATTACAGCATAATTAAATTGTTTCTAGTTTTTAAAATAAATAAAACCAATTATGTTTCACTATAAAATATTTTTAGCATACTATTGGTACAGAATCACATTGAGATACAAAAGCTAGTACTACAACAAGAGAGTAATAAAAAAGGGACTGAAAAAGGTATTTCACAAATGCACAATACGTGGTAACTTGAATTTGCTGCAGCAAAGAAAAATAAAAAAGCTGTTTAGAAAAGAAATTAAGTGTGTTTTAAACAACTATGTTATGTGAGTCTACATTTTCAACTATGAACTTATAAACTTTGAATGCAGATCAAGTCATTTTGTAATAGTCAGTTAGAATGACATGAGCAATGTAGGAACCATAGGCTCCGTATATAAGGGGCAGAAAGTTCTGAGTGCGTAGCAATGTACAATTGTGAGGTGGGACATCACCCATGCCAGGTGACCTTTCCTTTTGTCGCATATCACTGGTGATGTGGTTTAGAGGCCCTGACCTTTCATATTGCTGGCCATGCAGTTCAGATCCTCCCCTGTTATGTAGCTAGTCATGCTAAAGATCCTCTTAGAGAAGAAATAAGGGGGCTGGAGAATAGCCTCAAACAACATCTATAGAAGCCCTTGCACGACCACTCCCTTAAGCATTAAGCCATCAGGACAAAGAGGTTCTGACGTGCATCGCGTAATCTTAAGACCAAAGCCTCAGGTCTGCTGACCACAGAGAGAGAGTTTTGGTCAAACTAGAGATATCATCTAGGCCTCAGTTGTATTTCAGCTCCAGACCCAGATATCCAGCAAAACCAAGTTGTTTTAAAACAACACCATAGCCAACATTAGGACCAGCTGTAATGACTACCTTAATAACCCTCTACCTTAATACCAACTAATCAGTAGAGACCATGACCCTGAAAGAACACACCTGGAAAAGCTGATAAATATTACATAGAATCCTTCTCTCAGAACTCCAGATTAAAAAACCTCAAGACAAAGGATTCTGTGCCAGGTCTCTTTCCATTGAGCTTGCTTGAATCTTTCCCCACCCCATTCTTTTCCCAGTGTACTTCATTTCTCAGGAGCACACCTGTGCCTTTCCCCCTCTCCTTTCTTTTACCTAAGCTCCAATGGCCCTTCCTTTGCCTGTGTAACTTGTTTCCTGAACCCACTCAGCCCAGCGGGCTCACTTCTCCTACTGCTCACTCCTTCTACCTCTATGACTTCCTAAATAAAATTCTGCTTGTATTTGAGTCTTGGCTCTAAATTCTTTCTTAGCCAGAACTCAAGTACTAAGGTTGCTGAACTTAAGTAAAGTAACATCCTGGTGCAGTTTCTCCACTAACATTTCCACTAAAAATTTAATATACAAATTGAGATGTGGCCTTGAACTGTAAAATAAACATTGAATTTCAAAAATTTTGTACAAATAAAATTCATCTAATGAAAGAGTAATATGCAAATTGACTGTACCTCCACTACACCCACAAGCCACACCCATCAGCCAATCAGAATGAGTATGCAAATTAACCCAACCAAGATGGCCATGGCCACAGAGAGAACAGGAAAGAGGTTTGGGTTGTCCCTAGCAATGGAGGAAGCCAAACTTTCCCCAAAGCCTGGCCAATGGAGGCCTGTGCTTAAGGCAACAAAGTTTCAATGGCTGTGCAAGCAAGCTCCACTCCAGGCTACTAAGTTTCAATTGTAGAAGATAAATAAATCCCAGATACCAGGGCCTCCGCTTGGGTCACCAGGGGGCAAAGTCAGCTTGCAAACCACCATAGGCCCCTCTCCCAGGCCGCCCCACACCCCGAGGGAACCCACACCCTGATCCAGGAAATGCTTCAGGGCAAACCAGCTGGCCCCCACCTGTGTACCAGGCCTCTATCTTATCTAATAAAAGAGTAATATGCAGATTGACCATCACCCCAAGATGACTGCACTCATGTGGTAAAAAGATCCTTCCCCCATGTGGACACAAGATAGCCACCATAAGATGGTCACCACAAGATGGCCAGCAGGGGAGGGAAGTTGGCAGAGACCGAGCCTGCAAGGGAGGGCAGTTGTGGGCAATCAGGTCAGCAGGGGAGGTCAGTTAGAGTTGACTAGGCTGGCAGAAGAGGGAAGTTGAGGGTGATCAGGCCTGCAGGGAAGGGTAGTTGGGGGTAATCCAGCCTACAGGGGAGGGCAGTTAGGGGTGACCAGGCCTGCAGGGGATGGCAGTTAGGGGCAAACAGGCTGGCAGGGGAGCAATTAAGTATAATCAGGCTGGCAGGGGAGTGATTAGGGGATAATCAGACTGGCAGGCAGAAGTGGTAATGGGCAATCAGGAAGGCAGGTAGGTGAGCAATTGGGAGCCAGCAGTCCTGGATTGTGAGAGGGATGTCTGATTGCACATTTGGGGCTAAACAGGCAGTTGGACATCCCTCAAAGGGTCCTAGAGGGAGCAGGCTGGGCTGAAGGACACCTCCCCATACAAAAATTTCATGCACTGGGCATCTAGTAATATATATAATAGTTTTAATATTAATTATCTGTTGAAATGATAATGTTTTGGACATATTTATGTATGTAAAATATATTATAGAATAATTTCACTTTCATTTTCTAAATGTGACTAGAAAAATTAAAAGTGAATACAAGGCTTGCATTGTATATGTAGTGGAGAGTACTAGTCTAGGTCATTTGGGTGAAGGTCTTACAGCTATGTACAAGGATGTCCTATGTTCTGTAGTATATTTAGCATTCCTAGCTCCTGGTTACTGATGCCTGAAGAACCGCCTCCTGTCATTTCAACAACCCCTACATCCAGTTACCTCCAATGGAGAACCACTCTTTCATGGAAATGAAGGAGAATTCCCACAGTTAGAGCCCATAGGCAAACATTCATTTAGTTTAGAATAGAGTCTTAGGAGTTTTAAACTGGAGAAGATGCATTTATTATCTTACACTGAGCATGTCTGAGATTTCACTATGTTTTCTTCCAAGATTTTTGGGGGTTTGTGCCTTACATTTAGATCTTTAATCCATTCTGACTCTATTCTTGTGTGTGGTGCTCCACTCAAGAAAGATGGCATCTGAGATGTGGGCAAAGACCTCAACTCAGAGATCTGATGGCTGTCCTGTCAACCCTCTAAAGTGACTCTAGTCTGCTCCACCCTTTCTCTACTGGTGTCCAGGGTGAGTGGCTGTGGGACGTAAGCCAGCCTCCCTTGTCTTTGCCCAATCTACCAGTCTCAATATAGCTTTTAGGGTAAATCATTGTTATCAGACTTCTTTACAGCAAGATTTTCATTGGTTATTCTGGATGATCCTTGAATATTTTAATTGTAATTTTAGTTTAGTCCTGGGAGGAGATGAACATAACATGGATCTTCTTCCGTTTCAATTCATTTTTTAATTTACTTGAGAGAGAGAGAGAGAGAGAGAGAGAGATCTATTTGTTATTCCACTGATTTATGCACTCATTGGCTGATTCTTATATGGGCCTGACCAGGGATGGAACCTGCAACTTTAGCCTATTGGGACAATGCTCTAACCAACTGAGCTACCTTGTCAGGTCCCTTTAAATTCTTGGTGCTTTTCTCAAGTTAACCTCTACATCCACTTGAGTTTTCTGCAAATTCAATTATTTGTAACTGAAAATATGGATTTTATTTCTGTCATTAGGATTTTATTTTCTCTGAGGCCAGTCTTCATCATCACCCTTTCTTCTAATTCTATTGCTTTTTCATCACCCTTTCTTTTCTCCTAATGAATGTCAGTTTCTATTGCATAGACACAATACTTTTGTATGTTCTGAAGATGCTAAGCATTTGCCAGAAAATGGCATATAGGCCTATCAATGGATCAATTACAAAAATAATCTCTTCCTTTGAGGCTTCTGAATATTCTGAATTTCTTTGTTCTAGGATGCTTTTCCTCATACACATGGAGTCATTTCTCCTTTCTCTCTTCAAATGAAGCAAAAGCTCTATCCAGTAAATTGCCTGTCTCCCTGCCTGCATATGCATTTGGATTATTTCAAAATCTTTCTCAGGTCACAGATGACTGGCAGCTTGATGCGCTTCACTTTAAACCCAATTCAAAATTTGAGTAGAAACCGGTCCAGTGAAAATCTGTAGGAGTTATTTCCTACATTTCTAACAACGGGAATTCATTTAAAAAAAAACATTTTTTAAGCCAACACTTAATTCTTAGTATAAACTGTGACTAGTTCTTCTTTGTCTTTGTCCCTGATCCTTTGAATGGGCCACTTTTATTTGGAGTCTGGAGGTGGGAAGGTAAGACTACCTCCCAAGATGAAGCACATACTTCCACAATATCTTTCAGTCCCCGAGTCTGTAGTTTAGCTGTAGCTGCTTTGCTGAATAAATGAAAGGTTCCCAGAAATAAAAGTAAGACAAAAATTAGAGGTTTCCTAAAAGCTGTGCATTTTGGAGCCCATTTTCACACAAAGTTAAGGCCATAGAAATTGTTGATAAGTGGAAAGGTAATTTTTATCATATTTTTAAAGATGGCTGTTCTAAAATATTGTAAAAGCCATCATTTTTCCCCCAGGAAAAAAATCAGCTTTCTATTTTTTATCTAATAACAGTCTGTGGCATATGCCAGAGGAGGGAAAATGGTAGCTGTATCCATCCAATTTCAGAAATATTTCCTTAGCAGGATCTAAAATAATTATATCAGATATGAGCTTATTGTCCTTTGCCTAGAACTTTCCAGCAAATAAGTTGATGGAAAACTCTGGCATTGTGGACCTGAAAGGGGGCTTTCAGATCATATGGCCCAATGCACTAAGTTTACAAGTGAGGAAGCTGAGAATTAGAAAAAAAAATTATTTGTACAAATTTAGGCTCAGAACAGCAGAACTGACACAGAGTCCTCATTCAGCTTATTTCCCATGAAACCATTCTGCCTTTTGTCTGCTTCTTCCTGCAGAGGCTTTTCTAACCAGGGAGTAAAATCTTCACTGTGTTCCTGGAGACAGCAAGAGCCCTCAGCCCTGAGCAACACCTGGAAGAACAGCTCAACTGTCACCAAGTCTGTCAGCTCCAATTTTTTCAGACTATTATCAAAAACATTGCCAGACAAAGATCTTTTTCACATCCACCTTCAAATAAAAATAACTTTCTTCATATGCTGCAGACATTGCTCAAGGAATTATGCCAAGAAAAGTATTGTTTTCTTTTTTGTCTTATCTCTGGGTTTTTATTGGCTCACATTTGAAATATTTGATTCCTGAGGGATATTAGCCCCTCATTTTGGGGTCATATGTCAAAGAAATAAGCCTACAATATTTATGTGTTGATGAGAATTGTATGTGAGGCCCATATTGTAGAATCAATTAAAGTTCTGATGTAGAATGAATTAGAATAATAAACAGGCCTTTCTGAGGATAAAGCAGATGAGTCATTTTTTGCTATCCCATAGGATAACATAGGAGCTTATGGTAAGTCTTTCAAAAATATGAAAGTCTATGTAAAAATATGTTAAAAATCTTATCCATTATATACCTTATTTCTTTACCCATAATACAATGAAAAGAACAAGGAATGAAGGCACCTCAGCCAAACTGTTGTGAATCCAAATCCATACGTCACAGTAGTATTTTGAGCAAACTACTTAAACCTCCAGTTGAGGTTTCTCACCTACAAAAAATGGCAGTCATAGCTCTACCTCAAAAGTACTATGAGTGGTCTTGATGATAACTAAAAGCATATATTGTATGCAAAGCTCCTGGGTCCATGCATCTAATAGGACTATTCAACAAATGTTAGTTCTTTTCTCCTATACAAAGAAAATTTCAGAAAAGCCAGGCACAAACCACCTAGCTTTATCCCTCTTAATACATCTTTGAATCAAATAAGCTCCTTCCCTTTTAATAACATATAGATTTACTCTCTCTCATTTTCTTGTACACCTGTTATCTCAACAAGTATTTTTGAATACCTACTAAGTGCCAGGACTTCTCTAGTCATGTGGGATGCATCAATGAATGAAACAGGCAATTTCCTGATCTCATGAAGGTCACCTTCTAGAAGGGAGAGAGATAATAATAAACATAATAAGCCTGGTAGACACTAGCAGATGCTATGTGAAATAAACTATCACAGGTAATATATATTTGGAGTACATAGAGGGGCTGAGCTGAGTCTTTTCACTTTAAATGCAGAGATAAAGGTAGGCCTCATGTTAAAAAAAGTTAAAGGATGGAGCCAGGCAGCTCTCCAGATATCTGGGGAAGAATGCCCCAGGGAGAGGGAAGAGCCAGTCCAGATGCCCTGCAGTGGGATCAAGAATAAAGGAGAACCAGTGTGGCTGGGTCAAAGTGAGCAAGAGGTAGGATCATAGGAGATGAGGAAAAGGGAAAGGAAAATGGCAAGGCAGGTGGTCAGATTAGATGGTATTTATATTCTTTTCTCTGGTTGTAGTATTTGTAATACTAAAGCAAAGATAGATCAGCATATCATGGTATAGTGGAAAGAACACATAGGTTTAACATATGGTTCTCTTATCACTACTTATATGAGCTTATCCATCCAAATAACACATCTGCATCTTAGTTCCTTTGTCCTTAAAACAAGAAGGATAATTAAATTAATGGATTAATAAATCTAAATCAGTCCAATCTTGGAAAATCATGCAAATTTTAAACCTCAAAAAAAATGAATGAAAAACTGAGTAAATATTCTCAAGTAGGTGGCTTAGAGCACTAAGCCAAAAATCTTTTTAAATTTATCTCTTATCTTTATCAATCTTGTTTTGTCACCCAAAAGTGTGAATAAGAGATGTGAGGGCTTTATTGATTTTAATTTAAAGGTCACATCTTTTTTGGAAAAGGCAATGTGATTGCCACTTTTGGTGTTTTCTTTATATTTCTTACAACTTAAAGGCCTTCAGAAAAATTATAAAAGTAGTGAAATTTAAAAAAGAAAAGCATATGACTTCAGTTCAAGTCTTTGGAAAAATGTATGTATTAAGAATGAAAAGAGAGTGAAAAGCAATTCATTAAAAGTAATGTTTTTCTTTATTTTATTTTTTATTTTAAGCATGATAGGTTGCCCATCATGCTTAAAATATTACCTCTAAAAATGCCACTTTCAGACACCACAATGCCTTTGTTTAAGACAAGATTAATCACACAACTCAAGAGGTTTAAAAATATTAAATGCTCAATGTTTGCCTCCTATTTCAAGTAACAAGTGACATTATTTTGATTTTTTTTTTTTGGTTGCTGTTATTTTACATCTTAACACTTTCAGAAAAAAATATTTTTAATTTTTTAATCAGTCAGAATGGACTATGCTATGCTTTACTAACAACTCCAAATCCTAATAGTTTAACACAAGTTAAATTATTTTCATAGTTTTCAAACGCTGGTTCACAACAAAAGTTTTTTGGTTCCCCCCACCCCCCTCTCGTTCATTTATGCTAAATCTCTATCATAGATCAGCAGGTCACTAATGAAGGCACCAGGTTATTGAATCATCAATCTTGATAAACACCCTTAAATTGCCAAGGCAGTAAAAGAGAAGGTGTTGGATCATATTCTGATTCTTAAAGCTTCCCCTAGAAACAATACATATCACTTTTACTGATATTTTATTAGCCAAAATTCAGGGGATAGTAGAGGAGGACCAAACAACCTGAAGGCCACGTCTCCCAATCTTTCTCTATAAAAAACATTTTGATTGCATCTCTGAGATTCTTGTTCTCGGTGTCCATTCCGGCATTCTGGATTCAGAGTCATTTCACATAAACCTCAAATTAAGGTAGCATAAAAGTAAATAAAAGAAAAAAAAACAAGGAGCTAAGTGGGAATCAAAGGCCAGAAACCTCTGAATGAAAAGTTACAGTCATTGAATTAACTCAATGCCCTGAAATTATACAGCAACAAACAAGTTCTAAAGCTTTTTATTCAGTTCCCATCATTCCTACTCACTGATGATGCTTTCTCTTCCCTCAGGGAAGCTGTTAAGCTATGTCCTCAAATTATTTGGGGGACTCTACTGTCAATTGTCATTTATCCATAAAACTCAATTATGTAGAATAATGATTTTTAAAGGCTTAATACAAATTATCTGATAAACAGAGTGGATCACACAAAATATTGACAGTATATTTAATCACAGAAGAAACAGTCATAAAAAATAAACAAAAAATAGTCATACTTTGTGTTCTCTTTTCTTCCCAGTTGTAATAAATGTTGTTTGTGAATTCCCAAGTAGCACACTCATTGATAGGTTGCCTCTTCACTATTCACAACCCAATTCTTTAACAATCACACCCAGATTTTCTTTTGAGAAATTCCATCCAAATTTTTCACCATAGAGCTCCCATGAGAGTCATCTCAGTTCTAGTCCCAAAGTGAACACTAATTGGCTTAAATGACTTAAGCTAATCAGTGTATTATTCCTTCTCCCTGACCAGAGTGAGTGCTTTAGGAGGGCATGAGCCACCATTTCCATCAGTAATACTGTAGGAGACTCTTGATGAAGTCTTTAGGGAAAAAAAATTTCTCCTGGCTCCTCTGGGAGCCATCATGAGATTAGATTCTCCAAACAGTCTGGAAAGAGAATGGAAGTTCTGGGAAAACTTCAGCAGTTGCTTCCCTGAGTCACCCTGAGGGCAACTCTGCAAGGAGGAGGAGGCAGAGTCTAGAGAATCACAGAGACCTACCCATGAAGCACCTGAATCTGCTTTAGGATGTCCCGTAGTATGAACCATCACATTTTCTTTTCTGTTTAGTAAATTTTGTTTGGGTTTCTGTCATTTGAAACCAAGCATTTCTTAACCATGGCATTATTACATATATAGAGAAGAGCTAATAAGAAGAGTGATCCCTCTTATCTAGGAAGAGGTGCTGATAGAGCTTAAAGCTTTGCTGAAATCTTGTCTAGCAGAGAGAAGCAAAACACAGAACTAGCCTGGCACCCAAGAGACTTTGGATACAGTTATAGCTCTGCTGGGTCTCCATGTATACAGTTTAATTTTACAAGCTTCATTGTTTTAATCTATAAGGCAAAGGAATTGTGTTTGGTAATTTCTTAGGTCCTTTTTAATTATACAAATTTATTAATAATAGAACCAAGTACAATAACTTAAAGGGGACATTTCGAGTAAGAGAAAATAGTTCCTGAGCATCTGAATGTTTATTTGCCTGCAGTGCAAGAATCAATATCCATAATCATGATTCCAGGGTGTCAAATAAAATTCAAATATTTAATAGCCTCAGTTTTATTATGGTAATATAGTTTAGAAAGTTTTGAACATAAATGATTAAAATTAAAAATGTGACCAGCAGCAATTCCACACACCTATGGCCTAAGACAGTGGTTGGCAAACTCATTAGTCAACAGAGCCAAATATCAACAGTACAAAGATTAAAATTTCTTTTGAGAGCCAAATTTTTTAAAATTAAACTTCTTCTAATGCCATTTCTTCAAAATAGACTTGCCTAGTCTGTGGTATTTTGTGGAAGAGCCACACTCAAGGGGCCAAAGAGCTGCATGTGGCTTGCGAGCCATGGTTTGTCAACCACTGGCCTAAAAGATTGGTGCATTGCATCATTGTTTGCAATAATTATTTCAACATACAAAACTTATCACAAATAAAAGTAAAGACATTGTTCTTGACAATACACATCACAATCCTCCCCTGAGATGCTAGCAATATCTAGAAGAGGGCTGACCCCCACCCAAGAGGGATTAAATCACAACCTCTAAGAAGGGGGCTCTAGAATTCCCATCCTATCTAATAAAAGAGTAATATACAAATTGACCATACCTCCACTACAACCACAAGCCATGCCCACCAGCCAATCAGAGCGAGCATACAAATTAACCCAACCAAAATGGCTACACCCACAGAGAGAGCAGGAGGGAGGCTTGGCTTGCCCCTAGCGATGGAGGAAGCCAAACTTTCCACACACCCTAGCCAGCCCAGGGCTCAGCTTAAGGCTACAAAGTTTCAATGGCTGCCACCATGGAGCAAGCAGGAGGCTTGACTCCACTCCAGGCTACAAAGTTTTAATTGTAGAAGATAAATAAATCCTAGATACCAAAGCCTCCACTGAGGCTGCTGAGGAGTGTGTGTGTGTGGGGGGGGGGGGGCATGCCGGCCTGCAAACCACCATAGTCCCTCACCCAGGCCACCCCACACCTCAAGGGAACCCCTACCCTGATCCAAGACACCATTCAAGGCAAACTATCTGGCCCCCACCCGTGCACCAGGCCTCTATCCTATCTAATAAAAAAAGTAATATGCAGATTGACCATCACTCCAACACACAAGATGACTGAACCCATTTGATCAAAAGATCCTGCACTCATGTGGACAAAAAATGACCACCACAAGATGGCCAGCAAGGGAGGGCAGTTGGCAGGAACCAGGCATACAAGGGAGGGCACTTAGGGGTAACCAGGCCAGCAGAGGAGGGAAGTTGGGGGTGACTGGGCCTGCAGGGAAAGGCAGTTGCGGAGGATCCAGGCCTGTATTGAAGGGCAGTTAGGGGTGACCAGGCCAAGAAGGTATGACAGTTAGGGGCAAACAGGCTGGTAGAGGAGCAGTTAAGGAGTGATCAGGCTGGCAATTAGAAGTGGTTAGGGGCAATCAGGAAGGCAGGCAGGTGAGCAGTTGGGAGCCAGCAGTTCTGGATTGTGAAAGGCCTAAATGTGCAGTTGGACATCCCTAAAGGGGTCCCAGATTGGAGAGGGGCAGACTGGGCTTAAGGACACCTCTCTGCACCACCCTTCCCTCTCCCCCACTTGCACAAATTTTGTGCACTGGGCCTCTAGTTGTTAATAAACTCCCTGGGTGAAATGGATGATCTAAAATACCTCATCCACTGGTGGAGTTTTTCCTCTCCAGGTGTGTGCACCCCAGCAACAAAAAGGAAGACTTTTCTGAAAGAATCACCTCATTAGACCACATGGTATGAACTAAGTAAAATGGAGTAACAATGCTATACCACCTACCAACAACACCATCTTGTTTTTAAAGATGACTTGGCATTCCCAGGAAAATAATCCACTGTAACACAGCTTAGAAATACTGCCACTCAAATCATGTCCCCTAACACATACAAACCCTATTTTGATACGTTTGGACTGATACAAAGGCATAAATACTCCACATACCTTTTTTAAGGGAATTATACCACATTTAACAACTGAGTCAGGCCATTTGTTATTTTTTAAAGGTCTGCCATCAATCTTACACTATTTCAAAGCGTCAGTTTTGTTCTGCTACCCCTCTCTGCTTTAAATCTAACAATCATGTATTGACTATCTTTTACAGGCTTGGCACTCCACTGAGAGGTATGAAAATGATGGTGGGTAGGATTCACATTTACTGGGTGCCTGCTTTGCATTAGGCAACTGGGACTTTACTCTAAATTATGTTGTGATGCTTTTCAAGAGCATTTTATGAATTTAAAGGATCCTATGCTAATATTGGGAATACAAAATCATTTGCACAAAAAGTTAGTAATTTCAAGGTTAAATGATCATACTATAATTTTGTGAAAGGTAAAAATCATCTGAATTTAGGGGGGAATCCAAGATGGGGGCATAGGTAAACACCTACACTGCTGCCTCACACAACAATTTCAAAACTACAACTAAAAGACAGAACAGACATCATCCAGAAGCACAGGAAAGCTGGCTAGGTGGAAATTCTACAACTAGAAGGAAAGAAAGGGACTCACGGAGACCCAGAGGAGTTGCAAAAAGCTGAGGTATGGAGACACACGCACGGAGAGAGCAGGTGCCGGAGAAGCTGGCTGGCTTTCTCTTGCGGGAGACTTCCAATGTCATTGAACCCCTTATCCTACGACACTAAACCCCAGGTCCATCCGAAACTCATATGGGGAGAGTTTGGACTGTGAAAAGGGAGAAGTGCATGGAAACTTAGGGGAGGGCAGGGCAGACTGGAAGGCAAGGCGGTCTGTTAAGCCCTGAGACTCCACCCACCCCAAGCTCAAAGGAGAGGCTTTTGCAGTTTTGCAAGTCTTGTATCATAAGGCTGAATCCAACACAGAAGTTCTCCAGGCATAGTGAAAATGCCAAGGCAAGGGAAGGATTCACAAACAAAAGAAATGAAGGAAAACAAACGACTGGATATAGAGTTCAAAACCATGCTTATAAGGTTTTTCAAGAATATCCTAGAAAAGTTGGATAAAGCTAGCAATACCCAAGAGGAGATGAAAAAGGACCAACTAGAGATGAAAAAGGACCAACTAGAGATGGAAAATATCCAACTAGAAATTAAACATACACTGACTGAAATAAAAAAATATTATTCAGAGACCTAACAGCAGACTAGAGGAAGGCAAGGATCAAGTCAAAAATTTGAAATATAAAGAATCAGAAAACACTCAACTGAATAAGCAAGAAGAAAAAAGAATCCAAAAATGTAAAGATAATGTAAGGAGCCTCTGGGACAGCTTCAAGCGTACCAACATCAGAATTATGGGGGTGCCAGAAGAAGAGAGACAGCAAGATACTGAAACCTATTTAAAGAAATAATGACTGAAAACTTCCCACATCTGGTGAAAGAAATAGACTTACAAGTCCAGGAAGCACACAGAACCCCATATAAAAGGAATCCAAAGAGGACTACACCAAGACACATCATAATTAAAATACCAAGAGCAAAAGACAAAGAGAGAATATTAAAAGCAGCAAGAGAAAACAGTTCATTACCTACAAGGGAGCACCCATATGACTGTCAGCTGATTTCTCAACAGATATGATGCAGCCCTGATGGGAGTGGCAAGAAATATTCAACGTGATGAATAGCAAGAACCTACAATCAAGAATACTCTATCCAGCAAAGCTATCATTCAGAATTGAAGGGCAGATAAAGAGCTTCACAGATAAGAAAAAGCTAAAGGAGTTCATCAACTCCAAACCAGTATTATATGAAATGCTGAAAGGCACTCTTTAAGAGGAAGAAGAAAAATGTAAAAGATAAAAAAATATGAACAACAAATACATATCTATCAACAAGTGAATCTAAAAATTAAGTGAATTAAAAATTTGTTGAACAGAATAAACTTGTGAATATAATAGATTCAGGAGCACAGAAAGGGAGTGGACTGATAATTCTCAGGGGGAAAGTGGTGAGAGAAGTGCAGGGAGAGACTGGACTAAAATCATATACCTATGGATGAGGTCAATGTGGGGGAGGTAAGGGTAGAGGGAGGGGTGGGAGTGGGGTGGAGGGTAGCTATGGAGGGGAAAAGAGAGAAACAAATGTAATAACGTGACTAATAGAGATTAAATAAATAAATAAATAAATAATTTTTTGAGGAACATGGGCCTTTAAAAAAAATCATCTGAATTTAATAATATGCCATATAGAAAAACCTACTAGAAGAAAATATATCACATGTTAATCATAATTGCCTGTTGGTCAGGCAATTATGAGTGAGCTTAAGCATCCATTTCACACTTTTTTGTTACTACACAAACTATGAATAATAATTTTTAAAACCTTAAATTATAATAAAATATAGTATGCAAAGAAAATAATACAAAGTGCCAAAGCTTTAGGTTATCAATTTGGTTAGAATTGTTTTTCCTCCAAAATTCCAATCTTCTTGGTACCCAAAAGTTTCTGAATTTGTGTTACACTTTTTTTGTGTGTGTGATATTGTATTCATCTTTTTGTAGTGGCATTTATTATTTGGTTGCTACATTTGAACTATGCATATCAAATCAATTAGTTTCAAAAGTATTACCCACTCTATGTATTTATTTAACTTGCCCAATCTTTCTTTTCTAAACATGAGCTTTAGGCTCCCAGGATAATATACAAAAGTTAGAAGCCTATCTAATTTTTAGAAAAATAGATTTTATTTTTTTTTACAAAGCTTATGATCCCTACTAGCTTGTGGGAACATAGAATTTTTTTTTCTGAGTTCCCCAATCAGAAAAGCCAGCATTCACACAGAATTTCTAAGTGAGATCCAGTTTTGAGAATATTCTGGAAAATTCTGGTGTTAGCCATGTTAGTTTTGTTCTTCTCTTGATAATGAGAAACTATTGTTCCCAAGGGTATTATGCCCCAGGTAGCTAAATTCTTTCGTGTAAAGGCAGCTTCCTTTTATACAAGAAGAATGAACACCGTATGTAAATTCTATAATTTTACTTACCAGTCCAGCTGCCTATACCTATGAAATATGTATCTCCTGGACCTGTGGTGGAAGAAATGTGTTGCTTTGTTTAAGATTTAGGAAGTTTGTCTGACAAGTAACCTCACCCCCATAATTCAATAATAATAAGGCCTTGGAAAGATGGGGATTGATTTTATCATTGTTCCACTGTCTCTGCCCAGAAATTCTGAGCTCTGCAGCTCAAGGTACCTCTCTTTTCTTTCATTCCCAATCACGGAGAAAGAAGATGCAATTAAAATACAAGGTCTTTGAAAAGGTCTCCTCAGCATGCAGGTTTTGAAGGTAGTATTGGTAATATCCATATGGCATTTGGGTATTGAATTTACTGGAAAATAAAAAGGCATGTGAATGCTTCTGACCACGGCCAGCTTTCTCAGGGTTCTAAAACGTCTTTCTGATTTCAGTTAGGTAATCAAATAAAGTCTCACCTGGGAAGAGCAGTCACTCCTGATTTGAGGCAGTTCCTAAAGCAACCTTACCTAATATATAATACTAGAGGCCAGGTGCATGAAATTCGTTCACTGGGGAGGGGGGAGAGGAAAAGGGGAGAGAGGTTGTCCATCAGCCCAGCCTGCACGGGATCCTCAGGGGATGTCTGACCCCTGGTTTATGCCTCCAAGGGGTCCCAGATTGTGAGAGTGGTAGCAGTGCGCCAAGTGGCAGTCAGACAAGGAGGAGCCAGAACCGGGGCCAGGTGCTGCACCACTCGCGCCCATCCCCGCCTGCCTGCCGTGCCTGCTGCCGCTGATCAGTAGGGCTGCTATGCAGTTGAGAGAGGCTCCCACCACCGCAGCTACGCTTGCCAACTGTGAGCCTTGCCTCTGGCTGAGCTGTACTTCCCCTGTGGGAGCATACTGTCCACTATGGGGCATCTCTTGCATTGAGCATCTGCTCCCTGGTGGTCAGTGTACATCATAGTGACTGGTCAACTGGTTGTTCCAGTTGTTCTGTCATAACAGTTGCTTAAGCTTTTATATATATAGATATCCTCCAATCTCCTCTTATTGTTTTCCCTTCTATCATGAGACTTACAACAGCCTTAAAAATATACACCATGACCCACACCACCATCAATCAGACAATTTATACTTTCTTTTAGCTTATAAAATTCTAAGTTATTTTATTTTCTTTCTACTGGTAAGGGTACACATAAAAATTCCTGAGTTACATAGATATTTTTAAAAGAGATAAACAAACATTCTTCCCCTTCCCCTTATATAGTACAGAGGTTTTAACCAGTCACAATCAAAACTTTAATGCATGAGGATTTTTCTGTCAGTAATAAGGACAAATACAGAATCTGAGAAAATAGCTACCACCAAATTAAAGCTTTTGACTAGTAAAATGAGACAAGTCATAATGCACACAAGGCTACTCAGTTTCAGAGAATGGTGCAACTATTGTACTAATTCCTGATGAAGACACAAGAAAGAAGTGAAGAAGATTCTAAAGCTTTATGCCCTTTAGCACAACTCTCTTTGATTCTGTGGGAATTAGGTCACTATACCGTGGGGCCTCTGCCACACTAATGCTTATTAACAGTTAACAGGGAGTTATTTTTAACTATAGCTCCAGTAGAGAACTTACTATTCACACTAGGTGCTGCAAAGTACAATTTCTGGGAAAGAATACAGATGCTGAGGGAAGGGCAAATGTTAGCTAAATGAATAAAGCTGATGTTAAATTCTCTCAGCACCATTGGTTTGCTCTTCTTTTCAGAGGACCTAAAGAAATTCCAGCCACAGCAGAAATTTTGCAGCATCTCACTGTAAACTCAAAAAGAATTCATTAGGAACCATTTTGTTTCATACATTTTCCTTTGGAGTATATTAATTAATTAGTAACAAAGGCTTGTTGAAGGGGGAGTAAGAGATGCCTTGTTACAAAAGGTACATAACCAGTGAAAGTAGGGTGAGGCATAAATCATATGAATAATCATGTAAGAGTTGAAACTAAACTTAAAATCATTCTTGTTCAGAATAGTTCTCAGAGAACATAATAAAAATCAATTCATTATTACTATCAACCAGCACCTAATGTGAACACAGCAAGGGCCTAGGTACAGTTAGGAAAAGAAAAATACCAGATAGGTAGACATAAGTGAATATAAACAGTATATTAAATTGGCTGGAAAGGCCTAGATGTATGGTAGAAGTTTAGTAAATGTATGGATATTCAAAAGGCAACAAAATAAGCCATAATCATGAAAGGAGACTAACATAGCACTCTCAGACTTGAACAAATTAAGGAAAACAAAAATAAAGATGCTAATAATAATAACTATGAATTAAATTTGATAGATTTACTTAAATTAAATTATATGCCCTCTTCTTATCACATTTACATAATCCAAATGGCAATGCAACACTTATCAAGTGCCAATCAGTAGATGAATGAATAAAAAAGCTGTGGTACATTTACTCAGTGGGATATTACTCAGCCATAAAAAAGAAGCAAATCTTACCTTTTGTGACAGAAGGGATGAATGGGAAAGTATTATGCTAAGAATATAAGTCAGCCAGAGAAATATAAGTACCATATGATGTTCACTTCTATGTAGAATATAATGAATAAAATTAACTAACAAAATTAATGAACAAAAGTAAGTATGAGAAATAGACTTATAGACAGAAAACAGACTGACAGCTGTGAGGGCAGTGCTGGGTAAAAAAGATGAATGGACTAACCAAAGGGAAAAAACCTCACAGACACAGACAACAGTATGTTGATCACCAGAGGAAAAGGGGAAAATAGAATGGGGAGAGGTAAGAGAGGGTAAAGGGGGAGATAAATGTTGATAGGAGACTTGACTTGTGATAGTGAACACAATACTGAAACCTATACAATTTTAATTAACCAATGTCACCCCAATAAATTCAATCAAATTTTTTTAAAAAGTGAAAAATATAGCTCATAAATTCAGTCATAAACAAATCTCAATACAGTCCAAAGTACAAAATTATACAGTTTATATTTGCTCACCTCAATGTAGTAAAGCATAAATAGCAAAGAAACAAAATAAAAATAGAGCAGAGACCACCCTCAGAATGGGTGAAGGTTCAGACCCATGCAAGGTTGGGGGGGGTGAGGGTCTGTGCCCCACCTCTGTTGATCCCCAAGTTCTCTTCTGATGGCCCCTCTGTGACTGTGCCTGTGTTAGGTTGCTCCTTCCCTGAGCAATCTTACCCATCTCTGGCTAACCAGTCATCCACAGGGACCAACCAGGGTGTTGTGAAGTTCAGTTCTGTCTCCATGAGGGTGGTCTCCTGCCCCCATGGCTCCTCGCTTCCCACGCTCAGCACAGATCGGGACCCAGATAACAGACAGAAACATGCCAACAGCAGCTGCCCTATATCTAAATTCAGCCTTGCACTAGGAATGTTCGGTGCCTACTCAATGCAAATAAACCTTTCCACTAATATATACAGGATAATCTAAGATTGTTGGTAGAGTATTAAATTTGATGTAAAAGAGTTATCAAGCTTTCAGATTAATTTAAATTGGCGAACTGAAATAAGCGAACACCCAAGAAAATTTAAGTGTACTGGATAAAAAGCTGTCTATTGATAGCTCATCTCATGGTAAAATTACTTAATATGTAATGAACATAAAACAGACACATTTGTGTGCAAAAAAAGTTAAAATTTAAAGTTATCAAGATTGCATTAAAAAATTTTACCAAATTCTCCATTAATCCCCAAAAAAAAGGGAGGGGAGAGTAAGATAATAGCATGTAAGGAAAAATATCTGGTAAGTAAATTACATTTAGAAGATTTTCAGTTTAGGAAAATTAATTTCTATTTGTAATGCTAAGAGCAAGACACCCATGAAAAACACATGTGGTGTCAAAATAAGCCAAAGGAAAAGCGGTTAGGCATAAATAAAAAGGACCCCAAGTCAGTTTTATAGAAAAGATTCCTTTATTAACTCTTGGTTGAGAATATGTTTATATACTTTCAGAAAACAACTCCAAGGCCAAGTGGACTCCTGCAACAGAGAGGAACTGACAGGTCTGCGCCAACCATGAAGGCAAGAAAAGAAACAGAGAGGGAAAATGCTGACGACGCCTTGCCATGCGAGCAGTTAGTAGCTGAGCATCGTTACTGGATGCCCAGGACCAAACCAGAGAGGG
Organism: Lasiurus borealis; assembly: GCA_004026805.1. Classification (NCBI taxonomy): domain Eukaryota; kingdom Metazoa; phylum Chordata; class Mammalia; order Chiroptera; family Vespertilionidae; genus Lasiurus; species Lasiurus borealis. Next base: position 29,553 of record PVJN01011531.1, read on the forward strand.
TCAGACCAGCAGCGCCACCATTTGTTCACTATCCAGATACCATTGATGACATGTACACATAAGGAACTGTTTGACATTGAAACTGGGACTCAAAGCTATCGGACATTGAAATTGGGTCTCAATCATTTTTCTTTTGCTCTGGTGGGTTTATTTCTAGCCTATAGGGACAAGATGTTTTTAAAGACAAGAATCAGGGGGTTGGGGGGGAGCAGATGCAGAGGCAAAGAAGCAATGAACAGACTGTCATGCTACAGTGGGAAGGCAGGGGAAGTTGGGGAGGAGGGGCCTATAGGAGATCAACCGAAGGACTTGTATACATGTGTGTGTGGGGATAGCCAGTGGATACAGGTCAATGGGGGGAGGCGGGGGGGAAGGGGATGGATACTGATGAGGGCATGTACTGGGGGGTGGGGAGAGCAATAGGAGAAAAATAAATAAATAAATAAATAAATAAATAAATAAATAAATAAATATACTTTGATATTGAAAAAAATAAAATAAAACCATGGGACTGAAAATAAATAAATTAATTAATTAATAATAGCCGAGAGAATACAACATTCTATTACAGAACAATATGCTTTGAACAAATGAGTTTAGTTTCAGAGGTATGAATAATAACAACGTAATTCATTATTTTAATAAGTCAAGGAGAAAAATTTAACACTACCTTCTGATTTGGTATAGTTTTAGACAAATACCAGTTAAAGAATACATTTATGATTTGCTGAATAATATTAATACTTATTTTAAAAACAACTGATGTTATATTTAAAGGTAAAATCCATGACTTGTCCCATGAAAGACCAAAAGAAACAAAAAAGTTGACCTAAATACAACAGTATTTATCAACATTTTTCTGTAATTAAAGATAAAGAATAATAGGCATTTTATTGACAAAAAGAAAAATATCATTGTTTGCAACTGTTACAATCAAATCTATTTTATCTATTCAAGAATTATAAGACAAATATTAAAACCATAAGTATGTCCAGAATGGTATATGAAGGGTATGATAGAGGTAGATTTACAGATGTTTGTAAGGAAAATAATATAATAATATATACATATACATATACATATACATATACATATACATATACATAAGCCTAAGCAACTGAATGACCAAATGACTGAACAACAAATGGTCCACCAGTTGCTATGACATGCACGGACCACCAGGAGGCATATGCTTAACACAGGAGCTTTCCCCTGGTGGTCAGTGAGCTCACACAGCTGGAGCACTGCTAAGCTGACTGGTGGGTGCCAGAAGCAGGGCTCACAGCTGCCCACAACAGCCTGGAGACCACAGCAGAGCCGAAGCGAGCCTCCAAACTACAGCAGCAGCAGGTGCAGCTGGGCCAAGGATGAGCAGGAGTGTCAGGTAAGAGTGGCAGGCAGTATAGGACTGCCAGTTTCACCCGATCTCCACAGACTACACCAAGTGACCCCATTGGTACACAAATCATGCACTAGGCCTCTAGTTAATAAATAACAAAAGAATGAACTCTGTTTCTTGTAGTCACAAAGTAAACTATTTTTGCTCCACCCAGTATTTATAAACGAAAGAAAAAATAATTATATTGTGTTATATTAATTATATTATAGTCCATAATTAATTACTAGCAATAATATGATATATGTAGAATTGCAGATACTTATTCACTCACCAGTAGAGTCCCAATCAAATCAACATCAAGCCATCTTCAACACACTGGAAAAAAAAATACCCAATTATTAACTATTTTCAATTTGCAGTGATTGAAAATAATATGAAAAATTAGAGAGGTGTAATTTTATACTTCCAGAGTATGCAATTGGTGGACCAAAATGTAAACACTATGTCTAATATGTTTTAAAGGCATCAAACATTATTTCAAAGTAATCTCACCTTGCTCTTAAAACCCCACTCCTGATGATGACAGAAAAAATAAGTTTGATAATTTAAAGAGATTTTTCCCTCTTCTTGTCTCCCATACCTACTTCTTCTAGCTTAGTGACATCTGAGAAATTATTTAATCCAAAATTAATTTTCCTATCAGGGCTGTTTGTCTTCCTTCAAGAAGCTTTCTTCTCCCTATCTTCTTCCCAAGAAGATATCTGCATACACAGGAAGGTTTTCAGAGCCTCACAGTTTAGAGAGAAGCTTTCAGTTTACTTACCTGTGGGTGTCCTATGCACTATAATCATTTAGACTGGTCCTTGATAGTGTAGCACCAGCACCTGTCAAATGTAACTGGTCCCTCCTGATTCATTTTCTCTCTCTCTGTCTCTCCCTTCCTTCCTCATCTCCATTTCTTTTCTCCATTCTCTCACCAATCATCTGGCCATTGTATACCCAGAGACATATAAGTACATCTCCCCCTCAGCTTTCATATTTTTCCATACCAACATAAAGAATATTGTTTGCAATGTTACAAACTTATATACCAATAACCCCAGAAATACTTCTAAACCTGGAATTAGCTAAATTTTGCTTTTGTAGGGAGAAATTTGTGCTTCAGTGGACAACTGTGCATTTTCTAAAATCAAAGTTATCTGATCCTGATTCTATAAAAGCTACTTTACAACTCTGCAAATGGAGAATAACTGATAGCAAAGTAAATTAATTCTTGTCTATGTACATGTAAATTATGTTCTGTCTATTGACTCTGACTCACATGAGCATCCTTTTTAGATATTAAATCTTTTCCATTATTTTCTTCAATTCATACATTTTTACAGCCCTTCCCAATAGGAGGTCCAGTTTTGCCTACATTTACACATTCATTTCAATAATCCAGATCTATATATTTATATGTTCTTTGGATTCTTTTTTGAACCAATTTTAGCATCTACCTGATTTCTTTATTAACTATGAGTGAAATAAATTTTTAACTTGTGTTATTTTATGTCTCTATGAGAGTCATAATTTTTCTTTCATTGAAAATTTCTTTCATTGAAATTTTTAGCATTCCTCTTGTGTCTTCCAGTACTTTTAACCCTTCTCCTCTGTCATCTCAGAACTGAGGTCCTGGCACAGTAAGGAACTGCACCTATAGGAATTGCAGGCAACTGAAATTGTCATGCAAAGGGGATGTGTAAAGGGATACTGTATTATCCTGTCCCAGAAAGACTGTGGAGATTCAGTGGGGAAGAATTCCTACCAGAATTGAGGTTAGCATTGACTATGGAGAACAAGATGAAGAATTGTAACCCTTGGCTTATCTTAATAGACTTTATTCTTCAGTGGTGAGAGGTTTCAGCTCAGGCCTCCCTAGATATGACACTGTCGCATATGAGTTCATTTGAGTTGAATGTAATTGAGATCCTCTGTGCTCAAGATAAACTTTTATTTTTCTCTTAAAGAATTTAAATTGGGAGCCTTGTCCATAAGAATTCTTACCACAAGTGACTTTTGATGACCTATTTATGTGGCAGAGCAAACTTCTAATTACTTAACATTTCCTCTTATTAATATCCTGTGAATAACCCTCCTCCCCTCTAAAGCCTCAGGATGTCATATGATCCCCATTTTATCTTTTTGCCTCTTAACATCTAATACAAGGGAACTCTCTGACTAGAAACTTCCATGTAAGTGGGGTTCCCATACAAAATGTGTGTAATTAAATTTGGTCACTTTCTTCTGTTACTCTGGCTCATGTTGATGTAATTATTACACTAAAGAACCAACAAGGGTAAAGAAAAAATTTTCTCCCCTTACAGTAGGTGACTGAATTTGTGGTAAGTAAGGCCTATGAATCAAGCCTCAAAACAAACATATTTCTCAACTAAAGGTAGAAACCTTTGACAGAAACCTGGTTTCAATGACAGCATGATGGACTGCTGTAATGTAACCAAATGGGTACACTGATTCCTCCACCATTGGATTAGCTGGTCTCCTCAAAACATTTCACCTGTTCTATAGCAGTAAAATATATCATAAGATGGCTAATGTTTTATTGCTCAGAAGAAGTTTATCCTAATTTATATCTAACAGCATAGCTTCTAGATAAGAAGTTGATCCTAATTTATGTCTAACAGCATAGTTTCTAGTCAAGACAGCTTCTAACATTGAAAAAAACTCTGACATTTACTGACCCATAACTGTTGACATATAGGCCTTAGAAAGAAAATTAATCATTTCTAATCAATTTAGACAAACAACTTTATTGCATTTTTGGAGAGATAGACATTAAAATGTATCTACTGTCCAACACTCATATATTACTATAAGATGCAATTTGCTACACAAAGTGCTGAAAATAGTTGGGTGCCAGAGAATATGGTCCATGATGGGTTGAGATTCAGGAGACCCAAGAATAAATCTTGAACAATGCTTATCATACAAAATATATTGGTCATTGCACCTGGAGTCATCATCAAGCCACTAGAAACTTAAACTTTGTCAACAATGATATTTATAAAAGACAGAAGTACAAATTTCTTGACTATTATTTTACCACCCAAAATACTGGCGGTGAGTTGCTGCTAAAACAATGTATTAGATGGCTTGCTTGGTAGTAGCTTATATGCCTTCAAAACTAAGAAAGTTCAGAGGTGATTTTAAATGATGTAGTTTAGAACTGTATTTTAATAGGGGATAGGTAGGGAATACTCTGGGATAATAAATATCCTCCTGGACACAGCAGAACAGAACCTAAAGATCAATGAAATAACTTGTCAGATGACTACTAGATATGTAATTACTGGGTAGCTGTTGTGTTTCCCACAAAGACATGTGGATGTCCCAATCCCCAGTACCTATAAACATGACCTTATTTAAACATGGGGTCTTTGTAGTTGTAATCAAGTTAAGATGAAGTCATAGTAAATTAGAGGGGCCTTAATCCAATAATTGATAGCCTTATAAAAAGTAGGAAATTTGGGTACACAAGTGTACAAAATACCATGTAAAGATATAAAGCACACAAACACATGATGCAAGAGGTAGAAATTAGACAAACCAAAGAATGCCAAGGATAGCTGACAGCCTCCAGAAACTAGGAGAGAGAACAAGAATCATTCCCTAGAGACTTGAGAGAAAATCATGGTTTTGCTGACTCCTTGATTTTGGACTTGTAGCCTCAAAAATTGGGAGAAATAACTTCTGTTTTCTTAAGCCACCCAGGACTTTGTTAATGTAGCCCTAGGAAACTAATACATTGGCATTGTTAGTTCTGTGACATGCAAATAATGTGAATACTTTCTGAGGAGAAATAAGTCACAGTCTTTCAGGGGATAGCTGTACCTAGGACATTAATGTTGCTGAAATGTGTTGTTTGTTTTTCTGATTTTTTGGAAATGAAAAGTAGTTTTTGCAATAAATTGAAAGAGGAATTATAATAAATCTAGATAGGGATGGAGAAGGTGGCTTCTTCAGTTAATGTAGTGATTTGTCATTTAACTGTCTGACTCTGGGTGGAAATTATTATCATGTCCTAAGCAAAAGGGAATTGACATCTCTCCAAGGGTGGCTTATGAGGTCCAAGTATATTTCTTTCTTTGTCCTGATCAGCTTTAACATATGCTAAATTCTCGAGGCAGTCATGGGTGATGCAAATTCACCATTTCCATAGTGGCACTGTATCTACCATAGAAATTCTGCTGCATAGGAAGATGCTGACTCTGATGGATATCCTTTTTCCAATTTCTGAATCTTCACCAGTTTCTATTCTCCATCATTTTTTCACCATTACTGAAGTAAGTATTTTATCTCATGTTGGGAATTGAGACAGACTCTGCCAGAGTTGGGCTGTTTCATATTAAATTATTTTGCCTACAAGTAGGAAGAAAAGATAAGTTTTGTTTAATATCATTCCACTTGCCTAGGAAAGGCAGTTGATAATTGATGAGCACTGGGGTAGGGTCACTATCCTATGTGTTATTTTTCATTTGAATGTTTCTCAAAGTGAACTGTGGCAAACATGTATCATAGGGGTTCCTAGAGGCTGAAAGTATCACCCATGTTGTATGTGTTAAAAAGTTTAAATATCATAGACATGTCCAACAATATGACCAAACCACCCAGATGTAAGGGATGTCATAAACAAAGTGAGGGAAGACACAACAATGTAAATGAAAGCATTTTATGGCATTTTATGTTGAATGTTGTCAACAGTGAGAAATTGTCTTTCCTCATCCCACTCAATCAATGTTCTCTGTGAAAGAAAAGGGTTCAAGACAAAGCCAAATAAAGAAAAAGAAAATATTTCAGCAAGAGATTGTGTGATAACAATCACTTCGTTTCACTAAACCAATCTCTGCAACATGAAGCGGGATGTCTGATGAAAGTGCTTGAGGAAAATGGTGACTGAAGATACTAAACTGTATCATGATAATAGAGACAAAATTATCAGAGCCTTCAGTTTTGCCTATTAAGTGAAAGGGAAATGTATCTTTAAAAGTATTACCAAGGTTTACAAAAGTATAAAATGTCTAAAGAAATGGTATTTTGTGGAAGAGCCACACTCAAGAGACCAAAGAGCCACATGTGACTCACTAGCCGCAGTTTGCTAACCATTGTTGTAGCCAGTTTTGACCATTGGGTATACCGTTGGCCTTGGACAGAAAGGTAACAGGTTCAAGTCTGGTTAAGTGCACATGCCCAAGTTGCAGGCTTGATTCCCAGTTGGGGTCATGCAGGAGGCAGCAAATCAATGATTCTCTCTCATCATTTATGTTCCCATCTCTCTCTTCCTCCACCTTCCTCTCTGAAATCAATAAAAATATATTTTTCAAAAAAGATCGTTGTTGGCAAGGTTGTGGAGAAATTAAAACCCTTGTAAGCATTAAAAGGATGCAATAGCTATGGAAAACGATATGGAGATTCCTTGAAAACTAAAAATAGAAATATGCTATCTAGTAATTTTACTTCTGGTATGTATCCAAAAGAATTGAAATCAGCATCTCTAGGAGATACCTGGATTCCCATGTTCAATGTAGCACTATGCACAATAGCCAATACATGGAAACAACTCGTGTCCATCAGATAAATTGTGTTATACAAATATAATGGAATATATTCAGTCTTAAAAAAAGAAATTGTACCATTTGTGATAGCACAGATGAACCTGGAGGACATTATGCTAAGTGAAATAGCCAGCACAGAAAGGCAAATACCGCATGATTCCACTTATAGGATGTGTCTAAAATAATCAAACTCATGGAAGCAGAGATTATACTAATCTTCCCAGGCATTTGTGGGTGGGAAGATGCATATCAAGTTTCAGCTACGCTAGATGAATAAGTTCTAGAGATCCACTGTACAACACAGTGCACATAGTTAACAGTATGCTGTTGTGCATCTTGAAATTTATTAAGATAAATGTCATGTTAAATGACATGACACACAAACAAGGAGGAAAAAAGACATAAAGAAACCCTGGAAGGTGTTAAATATGTCTATTACCTTGTGATAATGTTATTATGGGTGTTTGCATATATCTAAATTCATCAAATTATATAGGATGTTCCCAAAAAATGTATATACACACTTTGAATAATTATAAAGGCAGTGTTTGTTAAAATGTATTTTATTTTCAAAATTGAGCTATCAGCTGCTAAAGTTTGTACACATTTTGGGGGCACCCTGTACATATTAAATAAGTACAGTTCTTTGTATACTAAATATATATAATAAAGTTGTTTTTTAAAAGAGAAAAGTGTTGGTTTATATTCATTACTGCTTTAACCAGGAGTTAAATTTTTATAATTAAAAAAAAAACCCTCATTTCATCGTGTGTGTGTGTGTGTGTGTGTGTGTGTGTGTGTATACACTAGCATCTATGTGTGTCTCTGGGTATACAAGCGCTTACTAACAATCTTAGTCATTTTACCACATAAGCTATTTTAAGATGGTTCTTGGATGTTTTAATTACCTCACTATTTAATTCATTACCTGTCAAAAGCTGTGGTTTCAAACAGGGTGCTTTAGATTTTTTAAATATTTCAGCATTTTCATATATTTTTCTTATCTACTTACAAGACAACTCAAGTGAATATTCTTTGTCCAAAAATAGAATTTATCTAAAAAATTATGCATAATGATAGAGAAAAAATTAATTGTAACTGCTCAGGTCTTTTCTAGAATTTTTTTCTGATATCATTATAAGTAATTTCTAACTCATATTTTGACTACACATATTTTACTAACAGAATTATAGTGGCAAGTGCTTATAGCTACTTTTCTTTCTCTATTCCCATAAAAAAAGCACATTTCCAAACTATACATTCCTCTCTTGAGTCTGAGGCCCCTCAGGCTGTGATAAACAGAGATGCGTTTATCCTTTATGTTGACATGAATAATGCATGCTGTAAAACACCAGTCAGCCAGCATGATCATTGAAAGCAGACGACTGATCAGCTTTGACTGATGGGAATACTGTGAACACAGTACACATGGAGAGAACCTTATCAGCTCCACTGGCCCCAGCTCTTGGTTCTTCCTGCTTCTAAAACATAAGTCAGGAGTATTTTAGCTGTTACTTTAATTCCCATGTCCTCATGCTGAATTGCAGCCTCTACTATTCACTTATAATGAAGAGCCAAAAAGAAATTGATGGGTTCACTATTATCTGTTTTCATTAGTATTAGAAAGTTTGAATAAGTACAATAATCCCAAGTGATTAAAAGTTAGTACAGTGGTATCTCGAGATATGAGTGCCCTAACATACAAGATTTTTGAGATACGAGCCGTCGAGCAAGCGATTTTTTGCTTTGAAATACAAGCAACATTTGAAATACAAGCAACATTTGAAATACGAGTATTGCGTGGATCGGCCCGCTGCACACGACCCACCAGTTTATCCTGACTCAAGCATCGCATAGTTTCCCACGCCTCAGTCACTGTGCTTGTTTACCTCGTTGTTGAAGCATCTTTTGTGCATTTACATACTTTATCACATTTCTTTTTATAACCATGGGTCCGAAGAAAGCGAGTGGAAAGGTCAGTGCTCAGAAGAGGATGATGTCTATTGAATTAAAGCGTGAAATCATAGAAAAATATGAGCAAGGTGTGTGAGTGGCTGACTTGGAGAGGCAGTACGGGCTTAGTACTTCAACAATATGCACTGTGCTTAAACAGAAGGAGTCGATAAAGGGTATAACGCCAGCTAAGGGCATTACAATAATTTCTAAGCTCCGTAGCTCTCTCCATGAAAAGATGGAGAATCTACTGATGGTGTGGGTGATGGAGAAGCAGCTTAAAGGAGATACATTAACACAGGGCATCATATGCAAGAAGGCGCCATCAATTTACAGTGACTTGCTGGAGCAGACCCCGCGCACTTCCACGGACGAAGCACCGAAAGACTCATTTAAAGCCAGTAGAGGCTGGTTTGATAACTTCAGGAAATATCCGGCATTCACTCCATCGTCAGGCATGGTGAGGCAGCAAGTTCGGATGTGAAGGCAGCTAAGGATTCCCTCAAAACTTTTTCCAAACTGATAGAAGCCAAAGGATATATCCCCCAGCAAGTCTTCAACTGTGATGAGACAGGGCTTTTCTGGAAGAAGATGCCGAATAGGACTTAAAGAACGGCAGACGAGAAGGCGATGCCAGGCCACAAACCCAAGAAGGATAGGCTAACTCTCGCACTGTGCGCCAATGCGAGTGGCGACTGCAAGATCAAGCCTCTGCTCATATACCATTCGGAAAACCCCAGAGTCTTTAAGTCACATAAGATTTTAAAAGATAAACTGCAAGTTATGTGGAGGGCAAACCCGAAGACATGAATCACCAGGCAGTTCTTTGTGGAGTGGGTAAACCTGGTATTCGGCCCTTCTGTTAAGAAATATCTACAGGAAAACAACCTAACCATGCAAGCCCTCCTCATCTTCGACAATGATCCTGCTCACCCACCGAACCTCAAAGATGAACTCCTCGAAGAGTTCAAATTTATAAAGGATGTCTACCTACCTCCCAACAACACTCCTATCCTGCAGCCCATGGATCAGGAGGTTATTTCTAATTTTAAAAAGATGTACATCAAGCACCTGTTCCGGTGCTGCTTTGAGGTGATGGAGAACACAAACCTCACCCTTCGAGAGTTCTGGAAGAACCACTTTAACATCGTGATATGCCTCAGAATTATTGATTAGGCCTGGCTGAGTGTTACAACTAGGACTTTGACCTCTGCATGGAAGAAGCTGTGGCCTGAAGCTGTAGCTGAAAGGACCTTCGAAGGATTGGAACCCGAGGTGCCAGTGGAAGAGGAGATAGTGTCTCTGGGAAAATCCATGGGCCTGGAGGTGGATGAGAGAGACGTGAATGAGCTCGTCGAGGAGCACTCTCTGGAACTCACCACGGAGGAGTTACAAGAGTTGCAGTCTCAGCAACATGCGGAGGTTCTCCAAGAAATTGGTTTGGAGGAGGAGCCAGAGGTGGAGGAGATCTCTACAAGTGAGATAAAGGAGATCTTAGGAATGTGGGAGAGGGTGTCACACTTACACCCGAAAAAGTTGCTACTGGTCGTGCATCAGAGCTGTTCAATGAAACTTGCCTTCACCCATTTCAGAAACATTCTGAAAGGGAGGAAGAGGCAAACCTTGTTGGACACGTTTTTTCTGAAATTGGCCAAAAATGCAAAGACCAGTAGCAATTAAGTTCAGTGAAGATTAGTTAAGTTACATTCAGTTTAGAGATAAAGTGTAGCATTAAGAGTGTAGCAAGAAGGTAAATACACTTTATAAAACCAGTTTATTCCTTTACATTCTCTTTTATTATATTTTTATTCAATATTTGTCATTTATAAATACATTTTTCTTATTCAAAAACATGTAACAAGAACAGCTGGGTTGGCATTTGGGGGGCTGGAACGGATTAACAGCATTTCAATTGATTTCAATGGGAAAATTTGCTTTGAGATACGAGCAACTTGATTCAAGAGCAAGGTTACAGAACAAATTAAACTCGTATCTCGAGGTACCACTGTATTATCTTGCTCATAACAATTATGTCTGCTAATTGTTTAATTTTTTAAAATGGAGCTTATTTCAGATGTTCTACTCATTGTTTTTTCTAACTGAAACCCACACCACACTTTCACCTTCTAAAATAACATGTTTCTTTAATGATCTTATCCTCCAAATGACACACTTAAAAATATTCAAACCCTATAACAAATCATCTATTCTGACCATTTTCTAAGCAAGTTCAGATTCTTTCATGACTTCCTAGATTTGTTGAATATTCTCCTGAATTTCCTATGTCCTTTTATTTCTATTCCTTTCCATTTGGGGAATAAAAGTAACATATTTTTGGCATCATTCCCTCAAGATAAATTCCAATACAAAAGACATACTTTAATTAAAATAATTGTGGAAAGTATTGCTTGAAAGCTGTGGTTTCAAACAGGATGTTTGAAATTTGTTAAATTTTTTAAATAATTATATGTGATAAACTCTAGTGTTATCCTCACTTTACTGATGAGAAAAAAGAAGCTTGTCTGAGATCACATAATGAGGTAGGGGCAGAACCAGGATCAAGATGCAAGGTTGTTTACTTCTCAAACCCTTGCCAAGTGCTATGCTTAGTTGTTTCCTAACAATTCAACTGAGGAAGCAAACAGGATCTGGACCTACTAATTTGTCCCTAATACTTGCAAAATGGCAAAAGTGCGATGTTATTATAAATATTAAAAAGTAAAGACTGGCTCCTGTCTAATGTGTTCTCTCTCTCTTGATTGCTTTTACGGAAGTCAGATGTCATGTTGGGAGCTGCCTTAAAAAGTGTCTCATGTTGAGAGGATTAAGCCAACAAACAGGAAGAGATGAAAGTCCTTTATCCAATAGCCATGAAAAACTAAATCCTATCCACAACAACTTGAGTAACATCAAAATGAATTCACCTCTTATTGAGCCTTCAGATGAGGTCACAGCCCCATTTCACAGCTTCATACAATGTTGGCCTTGATGTTAAGGTACCGAGCTAAGCCATACTCAGATTCTGGCCCATAAAAACAGTGATGTAATTTTTTTTTAAGTCACAAACTTTAAATTTGCTACACAGAAATAGCTATCTAATACACCAGGTATGAGAGAACTATGGAGAAATGAATATCTTCCTTCACAGTCAGTGGAAATGTAAACTTGTGCAGTCAATCTGGAGTATAACGTGGCAATACTAAGTAAATGTATGAATTACTTACATGCTATGATTCAGCAATTTCACTCCTGAGTATATGCCCTGAGAAACAGTCACATTGAAAAAAAAGGCACTATGTAGGGACTATGTAGAACAGTGATTTTCAACCTGTGGCTGCAAAAGGCACACTGGTGTGTCCAAGAATATTTAAAACATGCAATAGCTGACTATTTAGTCAGGGACACTGACCTTTTTCCCTTGGATTATCAAATAAAAAATGACAACAGCCAACACAACAATAGCCATACCTATTTTTTTATCAGAGACAAATATAATAAATCTTCTTGTGTGCTGAAAAGTATAGTAATTAGTTTATGTGTGCCAGTGATGAAAAAGGTTGAAAAACACTAATATAGAATGTTGTTTGTATCAGCAAGAAATTGGGCATAGCCTAGATCCCATCATTTGGGGAATGAATAAGTACTGTTGGATGCCTTCTGTATAAAACTATGCAGTTGATCTAAACAACGACACTGCAAAATGAATAGAATGTGAAGTAAAAATAGTTTTTTTAAAAAAATATGATATAATACAATAACTTCTCACTTAACATCATTGGAAACTGTGACTTTAAGTGAAACGACATATAAGAAAACCAATTTTTCCATAAGGTAAAAGATGTAAACAAGAGAAGTTCCTATGGTATATTTCTAGTCACAAAAAATGCCACCAAACTTCGAAATAAAGACCCAAGAGGTTTCTAATATTTAACATTGAAATAAATATGAGCTATGCATACATTTAAGAAAGATGAGTAAAAACAAGTAAGGAATTCGTTTCCAACCCGCCAATTTCATTTCAGGTTGGCAGGTGGCCAGAGCAGCTCAGGACATAGGTGGAACCTACCCTGGAGGATGCCCTTTCATTGAAAGGGTACTCACATACATTCATGCTCACTCAGACTAGGACAGTGAAGACATGCCAATTCCCTTTACGTCCACATCTTTGGATGTGGGAGGAAACTAGAGATCCCAGAGAAAATGCACATAGACATGGGGCAAACATGCAAACTTTACACAATAAGTGGCTCTGAAGGGAATGGATTCTATTTTCTCATCAATATATTATAATGAAACAACATTAAATAAGATAATATCACCTATTATATAATACTATTTAGAGAGAATTAAAGTATTTGCTGAGTAATGCAATATATTTTTCAAGGATGCATAAATGTCCTAGTACATTTATCAAATACATTAGACCGAGAGCCTTTTTATAGAGTTAGGAGTGTGATAAGTGCATAAAGTAAAAGGAGAACATTGAAAAAACAAATTGTAACAGTGTGCTACTAAAAATAGAATATGGTTAATTCAGCTCTGTTTTTAAAACATCAACAGACAAGCAAACAGAAGGTGCATTTCCTCCTTTTGCTAAGTTTTCATTATAATTCAGGTCAGGAGTTCTTTCTGGTATACCACATCATTACTCCCTTTCTAGTAAGTCGTGGTGGAAACAGAGTTCATTCAAGGCCAGAGGTGCCTTTTTTATTATTATTTTAGAGGAACAACTTCACTGATAGCTTCTTTGAGTCTGATGTTGACTTTGAAGAAAATGACAAGTTTTTCCAATGTCAAAAGTACCAGATTGAAAATTAAGAAATCTTTTACTAATAGTGACTTCTCAGCAAACTCAGGCAAAAGATACTTGGAGGAAATAAATCAGGGTGAATTAGTGAAAGTATGGTGGTCAGTCAAAGTACATACAGCATGTAGAAACTTGGTAAATGACAGGCTTCTAGATGATATAACATGTTGTCAATCGGTCAGCCCAACTCAGTTTTTATTAAATAGCTATTGATTTATAGAATATTTTTTCTCAGATACTTGAAGCAACATGTCTGATGTATGTGATAAATACAATCAAACACCTGTAGTCACTTATTTTAATTTTTATGTTGGAAAATCAACAGATAATGATGTAATTATAAAACAGTATAAGAGATAGAACTAACTAGATCATGAATTGAAAAACATTATCAAATATGAGAACAAATGATTATCCTGCTGTAAGAATAGGCCTCTGAAGATTAAAAAGAACTGACTATAAGTAAGAAGAAGCAGTAATTCCATTTCATCACTTGGCAAATCTTTTCGAATGTGATTCTAAACTGAGAGGAACAAGAGATATATAAAAATATCTGTATGACCAGGAGATTCTAACTTAATTTCAGCTTTCATCTTAGACTGAACTTCTTTATTAACTATGCTTTTTTCAGAGTTTATTCTGTCAAAAAACAAGAAATCCTTTTGAAAAGTGAGTGCAGAAAATAATTCTGATCTCTTTTCAATGCAATAGAATAAAAAGAGACTGTCTTTGGGTAATAATATTCTGTTGGAAAATTCAGTCTTTTCAAATGGCTTTAAAGTCCCATTATGTTTATATTCCCTATTATTTTTGTCTGTATTTACTGGCTTAAAGAGTAAGTTATTTCTGATAAACAGCAATCATCAAGTATTCTAACAGTTTTGGGGAACTTTTCATTAAAAAAATGAATAGAGAAAACAAGCAAGAAAAATAAGTATCTCTTCCATTTCCTCTTATTATTACACTAGAGGCCCAGTGCACAAAATTCTTGTCTGGGAGCAGGGGGGTCCCTTGGCCAGGCCTGCACCCTCTCCAATCCAGAATCACTGGCTCCTAACCACTCACCTGCCTGCTTGCCTGATCACCCCTAATCTCTCTGCCTCCTTGCCTGATCACCCCTATAACTACCCCTGCCTGCCTCCCTGATATCTCCCAATTGTTCCCCTGCCTGCCTGATCATCCCTAACTGCTCCCCTGCTGGCCTGATCACCCCTAACTGCCTCTGCCTTTGCTTCTACCACCGTGGCTTTGTCTGGAAGGATGCTATCCAGTCTAATTAGCATATTACCCTTTTATTAGTATAGATTGTTAAAACTGACAATAAGAAAATTTGTCAAGCTTGGGTTAACAAGACTGGCTGTCCCAGCTTTAAATGTGCTAGAACTGCAAGAATCTTCTCAGAATCTGGCACTATACTAGGACTCCAAGACCCATGAGACTAAGGAAATCTAGGAGCAATATTTATGTCTGAACACATAGGCTCTTTAAAGGGAATGGAAATAAACTGGGGGTAATACCAGATAGAATTGGATCAGCAAAATCCCCAAATGTTTGGCTTCTCTTACATGTGAGAAAATGAATTCATGTTTAATAAGTTGGATTTAAACTACATGATTTCCTGTTCTCCTTATACTGTTCTACATTGCAGGGAGCATTCATCTACTAAAAGAAGATGCTTGAATTATATTCGTTGTAGGCAGAGAAATATCAAGCATTCTCATTACAGTTAAATGTAGCATTAAACTGCTTATGTCTTTTTTTGTACTGGAGCATACCATCCTTTGACCATCACCCATGCTAATAATAGAGCTATGTTGTATTTAAATACCATTTTTTTTTCATAACTATACAGCTATAAATCAAAAAGTAAGGCTTGTACTCATCCATTAACTGCTAACCCTTCTTCTGAATATTTGCATTTTTTCTAGAGAGAGTATGTGCCATAGAATCCTTAGTGATACAGTAGAGTCATCAGTTAAAAAACACCACCAGCCACTGCTTCCACTGTGTGTGTGTGTGTGTGTGTGTGTGTGTGTGTGTGTGTGTGTGTGTGATTTGTTCACATACAATTGAAACAATACTTTTCAATCAAGGCAATCCTCCAAACTGAGTGTCTACATTCCTCCTCTAAAGAATGTATTTGTTGGTCTTTTTATGGTGCAGAGAACAAACTTGCAATTTACAAGAACACTTCCTGAGGTTGAGAGCATAGAAACAAACTTGAACACCTACTTAATAATTTGCCCTTAAATAAATAGCTATGGCTTCAACTGAGATCTTTTCATTTCTACTACATTGTTAATTACTATGGTAGATTATTAATTCTAAACTGAATGGTTCAGGGTGTCATGTCATGCTGGGGTAAAATAGAACAATCTAAAGGGGTATCCAAGTCATTAAGGGGTATGTGCTGCCAACAAGAATGGACATGTAAATTACCTCAGAGAATGAGACTTATGAACAAGCTGGTCTGATAATTATATTGGATGTATTTACACTTCCAGGCTGTAAATAGGCTGTGTTCCAAATGTTCACAGGCAGGTTGGTTACTCACTGAGAACTCAGACTGCATTGAAACAATGTGGCTAAATAGAGCTTCAAGTCTCAGCCTCGCCTGCAAAACCTATTTTACCAGCAGTGGCTTAATGACTATAGGTTTACATTTATAATAGAATGAAAGTACAAATGCATGAGAAATAAAGGTTATATTCTCAATCTGTATTTTGGAATGGAAAATCACTTCTACATGATCTTGCAGGCACCATCCATCTGGTCATAAATTGCTCTGGTCCTCAGCAGCAAGAGAAATGGAAGATGAAATTTAGGGAATATGCCTGCCTCATAGTAGCAACTGATGCTATAAAGGAACCCTAAATTGATAGCCCCCAACACTTTATCTAGAAGCCTATTAGAGCTCTGCTCCTCTCCTATTGACCAGGAGAGCGTTTCTGACATGAATCTCAACCCAACCCCTCTTATTCTAGAATCTAGAGTGAAGGAGGGATTTTAAAAAGTGTGTGTGTGTGTGTGTGTGTGTGTGTGTGTGTGTGTACGCGCGCGCGCGCGTTAAACTGCGGAGAGAAGGTATAATTCATCAATGGGCCTCAACCACATCTCATTACCCCTAAAGTCAAAAAATCATCCTATAAATAAAAGGCTAATATGCAAATCAACTGAACTGCAAAACAACCTGTCACTATGATGCACACTGACCACTAGCGGGGGGCAGACACTCAATGCAGGTGCTTACCCCAGGTGGTCAGTGCTCTCCTACAGAAGGAGTGCCACTCAGCCAGAAGCTGGGCTTGTAAATAATAATAATTACCAGAGTTGTTACAAATTAATGGATGAGGGAAAAGAGTTAAAGCCACTGGTTTAAGAAACATTCGGTTCCTTTACTAGAGGGAAGCCCCCAAGGTAAAGAAAAAAGGTTAAAAAAAATGTTATAAAAAATATACTTAATCTCCTCGTCAACTCGACCTTTGTAATTCCTAATGATATTTACTAAGGAAAAGAGATTTTATCTACATAATATTCTTAGAAAATGGATGTCAATGATTAAAGGATTACTTGTAATATATAGAGACCCATGTATTGACAATAAATAAATTTTCAAGTCATGGCTCCCTTAAGGATGTCACATCAGCAGGTAATTACTATTATCTTGGTGATCCCTTATTAAGGTATATAAATGTTGAATCACTCTGTTGTACATCTAAAAATAATACAATGTATGTTAGTTGTAACTTAAAATTAATTAATTGATTACTTAAAAGGATGTGACATTAGCTATATAACAGCTGAGGCAGTGTTTTATAATTTACATAGCGCCTATTGTCTCAAAAACCCACAAAACCTCACTTGAGACCTTATCTTTTTTTCTAACCAAAGAGTGTGGTCAAGGGCAGGGAGCAACCTTGATATCTTATTACAAAGTCTGTTTTGTGCCTCCTGACCTATATAATTGAATTATTAGCAAAGTTGGATGCAAGGTCTCTGGCTCTCGGGAATCTTATTTGATAGCCTGATTCTGTGTGTTGTTTTGTCAGACCTTAAACTCAGCTGTGTAAGAATATAACTTCCTTGATTTTATTTTACTCAACATGTAATTTGAGCTTCTTTATCATAGGGTTGTCAAGAAAATTCAATCCTTAACCTCAGTCTTTTCAGAGCCTCTCTCTTCATTTCTTCTCTAGGATTAGTTGAGTTTCTGAGTTTAGGAGAAGTATCAAGGTATAAGAGTATTAAGTAGGAATAAGAAATTGACATAACCTTATATTCTTTATTTCTCTGTACCTGGCCTCTTAAGTCTGATAGACTTCTGCTGCTTCCATCCTATTCCTTAGGCCCTGATCCCACATAAGTAGACTCATGGTGTAGTCATTTCTCTCAAGATCTTGCCATTTTCTTCTCTCAGGGCCATGCCCTTTTTCTTCTTATAACCTCCATGTCTTCTACAAACTCAGGACCTATTTCTTAGTCTAGAGAGAATCTCTCTCCTAATATCTCTAGCATCTAGCATCTATCTTTCATCTATCTGTCTATCTAATATCTCTCTCTAGCACATAAAGAGAAACTGTATTAGTTTTCTATGTTGCTGTGAGAAATTACCACATGCATAGTGGTTTAAAAACAATAAAATTATTCCTTATAGTTCTGTAGGCTAGACATCCAACACAAGCTAAAAATGAAGTGTAAGCAGTTCTGTGTTTCCTTGCAGAGACTCTAAGGAAATACCTATTTTTTCCTTTTTTCCCCCCAGATTCTACAAACACTCCAACATTCCTTGGCTCTTGACCACTTTTTCCATATCTAAGGCCAACAATATCCTTCTCTAAATACAGTATAAAAAGATTCTTCATTAAAAACAAACCTAAAGAGCCTGACCACCTTGGGTCAGTGGTTGCATGTTGAATTATGACCCAAGAGGTCAGATGTGAGTTTGATCCCCATTAGGGGGCATGCAGGAGGGAGCTGATAAATTATTTTAATCATCAATGTTTCTTCTATCTCTCTCTTCCTCACCCTCCCTCTCTGAAATCAATTGAATTTATTTATTTGTTTATTTATTTTTTATTTTTTACTTTTTATTTATTTATTTATTTGAAGACCTTAAAGATTACATTGAGCCCACCCAGATAATCCAGGATTGTTTCCCCATCTGGAGGTTCTTCACCATAACCATATTGGCAAAGTTCCTTTAAAATAATATATTGTCAGGTTATGGGAGTTAGAATGTGATATCGTTGGAAGGCCAATATTCTAGCTATCAGAAAAATCTAGCAAGACATCCTTAACAGGTTTAAATTTTCATAAAATAAAAGGAAGATTAATGTGTTCATACATGTATTCTAAAATACTTTTTGGATGTGGAATTTTAAATGATTTCATTGAATTTATCAGTATTTATTTAGCAGTACATTCTTGTTAGACTTTCAGAACATTTCCCATTTTTTATCATAAATCATGGGATAATGCACCTTATTACATGTAAATCATTCTGCCCATTTTTCAAAAAATCATTGGCTTAGAGTACGTCCTAAAATTACAAAATTATTGATCACACCACTTTTAAGACTTTTGGCGCTATTTGTGGTTCTCTCCCAGACATGCAAGTAATCTAGTTCTCTCATCTACCCTGAAGAGCAGAAATGCTGGAATGCATAAAGTTGGTCCTGGAAGGGAATCATTTGGGAAATCTTGGAACTGGACCTTGTATTGGATTTCTTTTTTATCACTGCTAAACTTTTCTGAAAATAGCTTTTACTTGTTCATTTAATAGCTACTTTTAATTTCCAAACAAAAATTGAAAAATCACTTATAACTTCACCAACCACTGTAAATTTGTAATATATTTTTTCTATACACAACTTGTACACACACACACACACACACACACACACACAAATATCTGATAAAAAAATGATTATTTATGTTATTTTGTACATGTAGGCTCCTAAATTTTTCATAAATATAAAATGATGCTTTAAAGGAAGTTTATAGTTATATAATTGCATATAAGAACAACTATTTTTAAGACAGATACTCAGAGTAGCATTGCCAGAATAAGTATATTTTAAGAAAACAAGTAGGGTTTACCAAATTGATTCTGCCAATTAACCCTCCTTTATAGCATATGAGAACCCTCTTCTTTCAGCTGAGGACCACAAGGAGTAATACTTTCAAACACTATCAATTTCCTAAGTAAATATGTTATGACATTTAAATTCGAGCTTCTCTTCATGGCTAACTAGGCTAAATATATTTTCATGTGTTTAGGTACCTTTTATATTCCCCCTTCTATTAATTAATCATTTATATAATTTGTCCACTTTTTTTAGGTGGGCTGGTAAATTTCCATTTTAAAAAATTACAGAATGGCCTTAGAAAGGGCATATATGATGCCTTTAAGGTTTAAATTTGTCTTTTAATTGTGTTACTAGTTAATTTTGCAAGCAGAACAATTATACATTTTATGGATACATTTAATACTTTTTAAAAGTATTTTTTCTACTTTTGTTCTGGGAATGCAAGGATGATATCTTCAAGTTACACTATTCTTTTCTCGAAGCATAAGAACCCTGTACTCCATATGTCCTCTCTGAAAAAATCCTTAAACCCGATTGACCATTCTCAGAAAAAAATGACTGATACATAATCTGTGGTATTTAGTACAAACTAAAAAATTAATAAAGTCTTCAATTCAAAAAGTATTAAGAATTTCCAGACAATCAAAGCAGAACATTAAACTAAGTAAGGGCTTTTCTAAGCATGGGGCCATGTATGACAGCACAGGTTACATATCCATGGAGTCAGCCCAGCCCCAGCTACAATTAACTGATCAGAGATTTTAGACCCAAAGAACAAGGCTGGCATGTCCCTATAAAGGCTGGTGTGAACACCCTACTCAATAAGGTGCCCTATTCTGATTAACAACTGGTGAAATCATTCAGAACCACAGTTTTGGAGAATTTAAACTTGGAAAGAGTAGGAGAGAAAGAAAGAGAGATACAAGCTAGGATGTTTAGCTACTTGACATACCACCATCACCACAAAATCATCTTTCCCTCTACCCTCTTACCTTTAACACACACTAATTTCTTGCATATCCTATATAATAAAAGAGTAATACGCAAATTGACCATACCCCCCCTACACCCAAAAACCACACCAAACAGCCAATCAGAGCAAATATGTAAATTAATCCAACCAAGATGGCTACAGCCACAGAGAGCAGGAGGGAGGCTTAGGTTGTCCCTGACAATGGAGGAAACCAAGCTTTCCACAAACCCTGGCCGGTGCTTAAGGCAACTAAGTTTCAATTGTAGAAGATAAATAAATCCCGATAACAGGGCCTTCATTTGGGTAGCTGGGAGGGGTGTGGCCAGCCTGCAAACCACCACAGGTCCCTTGCCCAGGCCACTCCACATAGCAAAGGAACACCCACCCTGATCCAGGACACCCTTCAGGGCAAACCAGCTGGCTGCCATCTGTGCACCAGGCCTCTATCCTCTCTAATAAAAGAATAATGTGCAGATTGACCATCACTCCAAAACACAAGATGACTGTCCATGTGGTCACAAGATCCTGGCCCCATGTGGACACAAGGTGGGCACCACAAGATGGCCAGGACTGGAGGGCGGTTGGGAGGGACCAGTCCTGTAAGGGAGGGCAGTTGGGGGTGATCAAGCCTGCATGGGAGGGTAGTTAGGGGGTCACCAGGTCCACAGGAGAGGGCAGTTAGGGGCAAACCGGCTGGCAGGGGAGTTAGGCATCAATCAAGATGGAAGGGGAGAGGTTATGGGGTGACCAGGCTGGCAGGAAGAAGTAGTTAGGGGCAATCAGGAAGGCAGGCAAGTGAGCAGTTGGGAGCCAGCAGTCCTGGATTTGGCCTAAAAGGGCAGTCAGACATCCCTCTAGGGGTCCCTGATTGAAGAAGGAGCAGGCTGCACTAAAGCCCACCCCCACTCACAAATTTCATGCACCCCTCCTCTAGTAAAGTATATTTTTGTTTTCCAGGGTTTTAAATTCTAACTGGGATGACAATTCTGCACTAATTTAAATTACCTTCATGACTTTTGTTGAATTCTCATTTTTTCAAGAACAAAGCCTCAATGTTCAGAGTAAAACACTCAGTGCATGGTGATACATTCATTGGGAAGCAGAGGAGAAGGAACAAAGGTCAAAGGCTCTATTTCAGTAGATAACAAACTTAGGGTCATTTACATATAAACAGTGTTTACAGCTGGGATTGGATAGAACTACCTGAAAAAAGTGAGTTGAGAGGCCATTGAAGGACCCAGGGATGATTCCTGGACTCTCAGGATTGTGAGTGGTGATTCCTGGGGTAGTGAGATTCTTTATAATTTTTATTTTCCTATTTAGATTACTTTTATTCCATCTTCTTTTATAAAACATATATAATGCTTAAAGCCATAAAAAAAAAAGGTAATTAAAAATTGAAAGTTTGCCCTGGCTGGTGTGTTCAGTTGGAATGGCGTCATCCTAAGTGCCAAAAGATTGCTGGTTTGATTCCTGATCAGGGCACAGCCCAGGTTACAGGCTCAATCCCTAAAGGGGGAAATGCAGGAGGCAGCCAATCGATGTTCTGCTTTCATATCCATGATTTTCTCTCTCCCTTTCCTTTCCTCTCTCTCTGAAAATCAATAAAAATGTGTGTGTTTTTATTGAAGGTCATCTATTTTGTTTATGGTTCTTCCAAAGACTTAACCTTAAAGTATTCAGTTAGCTTTTAATTAAAATGTGAATGGTAAATACTTAATAATTACATACTTATTATATATTAAATATACTTCAATAAAATGCAAATATAAAAATCTACAATTATGAAGGATTTTTGTTATATTTCTATAGTTTCTATTTCTTTGAGAACAGAACAAACTCTATTAAATATGAAAGCACTTGATAATTAATTTATAAATTAATAAGACTTGCCATTGGTAGGGAGAGGAAGTGTTTTTCTTGACGGGAAAAAAGAATTCCTAATAATGTTTTCTCTTCCATCTATTCTGAAGGAAAACACACAGGAAAAAAAATAAGTTAATAAAAATTTTACCTCAAACATCATTATCATAAATTTAAGTTCCTTAAGGAAACCAAACCCTTTTTTTGGCAAATGTGAAAATGCATCTTTACATCACCACTTTATTTATTCAATAATAATAAACAAATGAAAAGTACTCTCTAACCTCTTCTGATTTAATGTCTGATGAAGGAGGCAGATGTTAAACCAAAAAGTAACTGACATGAAATAAAAAGAGAGAGTTTAATTAAACAGACAACCTAAAGAGCACAGGAAGAAGACTGAGGGTCAGTCCACCCTTTTGGGGGAAAAGACATAGAAACCAAGACCTGAAAGATAAATAGTGTCCTAAGCTGAAAAATGGCCCTAAGTGTGTCCACATCCTAATGACCAGAACCTGTGAATGTTACATTAGATGATGAAGGGACTTTGCAGCAGAAAACAGAAAGAATGCTTAACAGTTGAATGATTTTTTTTTTTTGAAAATCACTTGTACATGAGAAATATAAATTACAGTGGTACCTCAAGATACGAGTGCCCTAACATACGAGATTTTTGAGATATGAGCCGTCAAGCGAGCGATTTTTGCTTTGAAATACGAGCAACATTTGAAATAGGAGTAATCTGGCCGATGGGCCGGCTGCACATGACCCACCAGTTTATCACTACTGGAGCATCTCATAGTTTCCCATGCCTCAAGATTACAGAACGAATTAAACTCATATCTCGAGGTACTACTGTATACTACAGGCCTGTGCATAAAATCCATGCATGGGGGTGAGGGGGAGAGGGTTGGTCAGCCCAGCCTGCATCCTCTTCAATCTGGGACCCCTTGAGGGATTTCTTACTGCCCATTTAGGCCCAATCTCACCTGCCTCTGCCTGATTGCCCCTAACTGCTTCTACCTGACAGCCTGATCACCCCCTAACCACTCCACTGCTAGCCTGATTGACACCTAACTGCTCCCTGGCTGGCCTGATTGTCCCTAACTGCCTGTCCCTGCTGGCCTGGTCAACACTAACTGCCCTCCCCTGATGGCCTGGTCCCCCACAACTACTCTCCCCAGATGACCTGGTCTCTCCCAACTGCCCTCCCCTGCTGACCTGGTCACTCCTAACTGCTTCCCCTGCAGGCCTGGCCACCCCAACTGCCCTCCCCTGCTGGCCTGGTCCCCCCAACTGCCCTCCTCTACTGGTCTGGTCACCCTAACTTCCATTCCCTGCAGGTCTGGTGCCTCCAAACTGCCCTCCCTTGCAGGCCTAGGTCCTTCCAACTGCCCTTCCCTGAAGGCCTGATCCCCCAAAACTGCACTCCCCTGCAGACCTGGTTGTCCCCAACTGCCCTCCCTTGCAGGCCTAGGTCCATTGAACTGCCCTCCCCTGCTGGCCTGGACTCACCCAACTTCCATCCCCTGCAGGTCTTGTGCCCCCAATCTGCCCTCCACCGCAGGTTTAGGTCTTTCCAACTGCCTTCCCCTGAAAGCCTGTTCCCCCCTAACTGTACTCCCCTGCAGGCCTGGTCCCTTCCAACTGCCCTCCTCTGTTGGCCTGCCCCCC
>PVJN01011532.1:0-48183 GCA_004026805.1 Lasiurus borealis
AATGAGAGCTAGGGCATATATGTACATAATGAGAGCTAGGGCATATATATACATAATGAGAGCTAGGGCATATATGTACATAATGAGAGCTAGGGCATATATGTACACAATGAGAGCTAGGGCATATATGTACATAATGAGGGCTAGGGCATATGTGTACATAATAAGTGCTAGGGCATATATGTACATAATGAGAGCTAGGGCATATATGTACATAATGAGGGCTAGGGCATATGTGTACATAATGAGAGCTAGGGCATATATGTACACAATGAGAGCTAGGGCATATGTGTACATAATGAGGGCTAGGGCATATATGTACATAATGAGGGCTAGGGCATATATGTACATAATGAGAGCCAGGGCAATGGAGGCTATAGCTACATCTACGGGCAAATAGGCTTCCTTATATTGAACTCCCTTATTTAGGGAATCCTAACACCGCCCCTCCCCTCCCCCCCTTATAAAGCGGCACTCTCCAAGCAGAGTCCCTATCCAGGGACTAAAGATGGGGGAGGGTAAAAGAAGACAACTCTGTGGATGGCCTTTGCTCAGGGAAAGGGGAGCACATCCTGTTAGCAGCTGGATGAAGCATTATATTTCCCCTTGGGTAGAGCTGAGTGAAGGAGTAGAGAGGCTACAAGGGTTCCATTGATGTCTCCTAGCTACCTGGAAGGAAACATCAGGAAGGGGTAGAAAGCATTCTCTCCAGGGCTCATTCTGAGAGACGAAATGTGTCAAAGTTTGAGAGTTCAAAAATCTGTGACATTTCTTCTCTAGCAGCCTTACAATTCCTACTGTATGGCATGAATAATAATAGGGAGAAAAGCTAACACCTTGAGAATTTAATACTATTTATGACCTAGATTAAGTATTCATGTATTTTGACTCATTTTTTTTTAAATCCTCATCAAGGATATTTTTCCCATTGATTTTTTAAAAATTTTTATTGATTTTTTAGAGAGGAAGGGAGAGGGATAGTTAGAAACATCGATCAGCCACCTCCTGCACGCCCCCTAACTGGGATGTGGCCGCAACCAAGGTACATGCCCTTGATTGGAACTGAACCCAGGTCCCTTCGGTCTGTAGGCCAATGCTCTTTCCACTGAACCAAACCAGCCAGGGCTGTATGTTGCCTCATTTAATTTTTAAACTGCCTTGTGTTTTATTTTCTCTCTCTTATAGATGATGAAGCTGAGGCACAGGGATGAAAATGCGCAGGGATATATAGCTAGTAGAGTGTAAAACTGTGGCTTGAATCTAAATATAATTCATTGTTTCCTCATTAAAATAATTTCTCATGAAAAATATCTAAATTTGGGTTGAAAAGTAATACACTCAAGCTATAAAAATGCAAACAATGTACAAATGTCTAAAGTCACATTAGTGGATCCTTCTCCCCACAACCCCTGCCGAGTATTGTGTGCCCTTCTTTTACTAATCTATATACACACACATATGTATGTGTGTGTATATAGATTAGTAAAAACATACACATTTTGTTGGACATGGGATTACATCATACATACAATACTTTAACATTTATATATTGTTAATCCTCAACCGAGGATATGCTTTCGGTTGATTTTAGAGAGAGAGGAAGGGAGAGAGAGAAACATCGATTGGTTGTCTACACTATGCACTCAGACCAGGGGTTGAACCCATAACCTTTTGGTGTATGGGGTCGTGCTCAACCAACTGAGCCACACGGCCAGGGTGAATGTACTTAGGAGTCATTTTCCTGCTTCTTGGCGCGTGCGGTACCATTTCCTTGGATTTCAGACACTGATTTTTATAATGTTGGGTGCTGGGGTTTTTCTGAATTCCTTTAAGTACTTTGGTCCTGTTTCTTGGTCCCATTTGAGTTCCTTGGAAGCAATTTGATCCTTTTTTGGGGTGGATTTTCCGCACTGTTAGGACAGTCCCCAACAGCCTTAAGGGTCACACCACTGAGGCTACACCTTTCTGAGGTTTGCCTCGATGCCTCACCTCTAGATGGTCTTTGACTGTTGATACACTAATTCCCAGCCCTGAGCATTTCTTAGGATCATTCTGTCTGCTCCTGTGTCTTTAAAATCACCTCCCAGTTTTGTTATGTTTTTTTTTTTTCCCCCAGATTATTTCAGCTTTTTTATTGAAATATGTTATATTATGCTCGGTTGTTGGTAATAGCTTCATCATAGCCTATAAGCACGATCATATCCCCTAAAATACCTAACGCATCCAGGGGAGCAGTTCCCGCCCTCCTGGTGTCAGGCCTTTGTTTCATGCGGTGATCATGAAAAAGTGACATGTCTGTTTTCCAAACTGAGGAGCACCCTTTTCATCGCCTCCCCGTTCTCTGCTCTCCTCCTCGTTCTGCAGGAGGAACGTGTGGTGAACCACATGGCGGCGAAGATTATCGAGAACGTCTGCACCACCTGCTCTGCGCAGGCCCAGGGCTTCATCACGGGAGAGATTGGGCCCGTCCTGTGGTACCTCTTCAGACATTCCACCGTGGATTCTCTCAGGATCACAGCAATATCGGTAAGATGGAGCACCTTTTGGGGATCCACTCTCATATAGGGAAACACCCAGCTTGCAAAAATGATGCGAGAAACAGAGTAATTGCTTAGGTAGGAAACAGAAACCTCCGAGTAACAGTTGGTGAGAACAAGAAATTGATTTTCTCCTGCAGTGCAAGTTTCACAACAGGGGCTGGACAACATGGGCACCGTCAGGAAATTCTGTCGGGACCTGGGGGACCGTGACAAGATCAAAACTATACGGAGGCGATAGTGGAAAACGGCCCCAAACAGGATTTGGTTGGGTGTATTTTTAGTGTCCCGTCAGCTCCCTCTCTTGGAGCAGAGAACGGGGAGGCGATGAAAAGCGTGTTTCTTAGTATGGAAAATAGACATGTCACTTTTTCATGACCATTGCAAATAAAAGCCTGACACCAGGAGGGTGTGAACTGCTCTCTTATGAAGTTATTACCAACAACCTAGCATAATATAACATATTTAAGTAAAAAAGACTGAAATAATATGGAAAAAAAACAATAAAACCAGAGGCCTGTTCACAAAGAGATTCATGCAATAGGCCTTCCTTCCCTTGGCTTCTAGCGCTGGTTTTCCTTTGGTGCCCGGGACCCAGGCCTTTGCTCTGGCCAGAGTCTGCCATATTCATCTTCACTGCAGACTCTGCTGGTAGTCTGCTGTCTTCCTCTTTGCTGTAGGCTCTGGCCAGAGTCTGTCTGCCGTCTTTGTCTTTGCTGCAGGCTCCGGCCAGAGCCTGTCTGCCTTCTTTGTCTTCGCTGCAGACCTGGAGTCTGCAGTCTTTGTCTTCACTGCGGCCAGAGTGTTGCTCCTGTAGGTCCCTTCGCGGCCTCCCCCCCCTGCCAACCTCCCTCTCATAGCAGGCATCCTGCCCTGCCCAGCCACTCCATGCCTAGAACAGCTAGGGCAATCATCTTTGCCCTAATTTGCCTAGTCCCTCCTGATTGGCTGGCTGGTGGGTGTAGCGGAGTGATGGTCAATTTGCATGTTTCTCTTTTATTAGTGTAGATGGGTTTATCATGTGGTTCAAATGAATTCATCCCCAGGCATCTATAGTTTTTCGGGTTTAGTGTTTTGGTTCGCTGTCTGCTACTTTGTGCACAAGGTCATAATAACTTGGTATAAAGGATAATTATGTTTTAAGAAGTATTAACAGGGTTGTATCAGTTTAATAGTTCTTTGAAGAAATGCAGCCCTTCCTCGTGACATCAGTTTCTGTCCCCTTATTGGTCACTAACCTCTTGACCACTCAGCATTACATGGCAGCCTCACTGCCTTTCTCTGTCTGCTCATTCATACACTCCCCACTGTGGTGGCTTCCTAACTTCCCGCTTTCTTACATCTCCAGCCCCGTGTTTCCCTCGGCATCCTCAAGAAATGACTCCCCGGGGAAAATGAGGACATGCAGTGGGAATTACTCTCACTTGCGTCTGCACATCAGAGGTGTGTTTCCGTCCACACCTGTCCTCAGCTCCCCCCCTCCTGCTGCCGCTGGCTGTTTCTGCTCCTGTCAAACCATTCGGGTTTCTCCAGGCCTGTGTGTTGGGCCCTTTTTGGGAACCTCACTCAGTGGTTATTTTTACTCTTTCCTAAATCTCTAACCTGTCCTTCCAGAGCTTTCTAATCAGCATTCAGGTGTTCTTTGCCCCATTACAAACCAAATCAAAATAAAACCACAGAAATAAACATGTCAGAATGGCTGCACATCCCTCTTCACAGCCAATCTTGTTTACCCAGAGTTGTCATTACAAATTATCGCTCCTTTCTGGCCCATTTCCTCCTCACTCAGTCTATCTGTCCTGAAGATGTCACTGACGCTGATTCCATTGAGATCTGCAGTGACTTTCATGTTGCTAAATCCTGTGGACATTTATGAATATTTTTTAGTTCTTATCGTAATTCACCTATGTAATTTTGATGATAAAGGGCTAACAATCCGGCTCACAGTATTATTAAACAAGGGATATGTAGCATCACCCCCCTCTCTCTCTCTCTCTCTCTCTCACACACACACACACACACACACACACACACACACACACACCCTACACCTCCTTCAGGAGCCATGTGAGTTCAAAGTTACAAAACCTAATTACCGTGGGAGTAATTACGGAGGAACCACGAAGAGGTAGTCACAGAGTATGCCAGGGAACTTTCTCGAGGCTGCTTGGAATTATATCTTAAGGCATCCATTTTAATCCTGGCCTTGAAAAGAGATCTGTCTTGCTTTAATTGGGTTCATGTTCTCACATCCATCTTTATATCTGCATGGTTTCTTTTCTCGGCTAATTTTTTTCCAGTTGTTCTCACCACCGTCTTATTCTTCCCGGCCCTTTCTTTACCTGACACATGAAGCTTCATTTTTCATCTTGGGCTGCTGGAGTTCCTTCTCTTAGCATTCATCTAAATAATTTTTCCCTGACATTTTGCCAATTACACAAAAAAACGTCTTTCTTTTCGGTCCTCTTATCCTGCCCCTATTCTTACGTCTTTAAATCTAACTGAGCCACCTGTGACTTGCTCAGAAGAAAGAGGAGAGGCTGAAAAGTTATTTGAAAGGTGTTCACAGTACAGTTTAGATCATGGAATTTCATTCTGATTTGGCTGCCTATAACTGACAGATTTCTGGTGTAAATGTGAAATGGAGTCAGTGATTTATTTTTGCAGCTTTATTGAGATACCAGGGGCCCAGTGCACGAAATTCATGCACTTGGGGGCAGGGAGTTTGTCAGCCCGGCCCGCTCCCTCTCGCAGTCCAGGAGCCCTCAGCGGACATCCTTAGCACTGCCACCATCACCATTGCCCTTGCCAGCCATGAGTCTGGCTTCTGGCTTCTGGCTTCTGGCTTCAGGGCTCCCCCTGTGGGAGCTCACTGACCACCAGGGAGCAGCTCCGACGTTGAGCATCTGCCCCCTGGTGGTCAGTGCATGTCATAGCAACTGGCTGTTCCATTGTTCTGTCCATTTGCCTATTAGCCTTTTATTATATAGGACAGTGGTCGGCAAACTCATTCGTCAATAGAGCCAAATATCAACAGGACAACGATTGAAATTTCTTTTGAGAGCTACATTTTTTAAACTTCTTCTAACGCCACTTCTTCAAAATAGACTCATCCAGGCCATGTGAAGAGCCACACTCAAGGGGCCAAAGAGCAGCATGTGGCTCGCGAGCCACAGTTTGCCTACCACGGATATAGGATAAGTGACATGTAACACTAAGTTTAAGATGTACAACATGCTGATTTGGTCTTGATCTAATAAAAGGGTAATATTCCGGACATCCTTCCTGACCAAGTCGGGGCCGGAGGGAGGCCAGCCCGGTGCCTGCCAGTGGCTGGCGGAGGGAAGCTGGTGCCGGAGGGAAGCTAGTGCTGGCACCCAGGGGAAGGAAGGCCTATTCTTGTACCAGGCCTGTAGTGCATTATAAAATGGTCAGTACCATCGTGGTAGCTGGCACCTCCATCACATCAAGTAACTGTCATTTCTCTTTTGTGGTACAACATTTAAGATCTATTCTCGTAGCAACTTTCAAATGCATATCCCAGTGTTATTAACTATAGTCATTATGTTCTGCATTCTACTCCCAGAACTTCCTCAGCTTAACACTGGACACTGGTGCCGTTTGACCACCATCTTCCCTTTCCCCACCCTCTTACCCCCGACAACCACCACTGCGTTTCTCTGAGGTCAGCTTTTTAAGCTTCCATGTGTGAGTGATTTCATACAGGATTTGTCTTCCTCTGCCCGACTTACCTTACGCAGGAGATGTCCTCCAGGCCCATCCATGTTGCCACAAATCCAGGATTTTCATGTTTCTACGGCTGCACAACATTCTGTTGTGTGTCTGAGCCACATTTTTTTTTACCTCGTCATCTGTTGCCGGGTGGTTAGGGTGTTTCCATACCTTAGGTCTTGTGAATGATGCTGCAGTGACTGTGGAGTGCAGATGGCAGTGTGAGATCCTGTTGTCCTTTATGAATGATGAAGACAGGACTTTTATAAGGAGCCCACTGGCTAATCAGTTCCATGAAGAAAAGGACACTTTTTTTTTTTTAAAGGGAACAGTATATATTTAGTGCCTTGCAAATGTTCATTTTTTCAGTATATTTGTTTGCTTAGGAACTTCAGAAATGGCAGTAAATGTATACATTATTAATAAAGGAAGCTTTTTCTGTAAATGCCTCTTTCCTTGTAGTAATTTTAAAAACGTCTAATGCAGTCATGGCATTGGAATGTAACTAAAGTCCTAATAAAATAATATGCATTTATTTGAAACATTTGAATAGTACAGATTCTTCCTTGTCCTTTTTTTTTAAAAAAATATTTTTTATATGTTTTTATTGATTTCAGAGGAAGGGAGAGGGAGAGAGAGAGAGAATGATTATGAAAAGATCAATGAGAGAGAGTAATTGATTGGTTGCCTCTCGTGTCCCCACTGTTAGGGATTGAGCCCGCCACTCGGACATGTGCTCTGACCCGAATCCAGCCGTGACTGCTTGGTTCAGAGGTCAGCGCTCAACCATTGAGCCACACCGGCCGGGCGCCCTTTTCGTTTTTTCTGCCTCTCACTTCCGTGTCTCCCTCCCGAGGACAGCATCAGAGAGGGTCCTCTGCGTTTCACGGTGGCTGTATGTGCTCCCCGTTCCTTTCTGGTTGTAATAGGTCACATTAGCATTTTCATAAAGACTGGAAGTGTGGTTTGGCATAAAAGAAATACATCCACTTTAAGCCTGTCATTCTGGGGGAGATTGACTTTGTGCCAACCAGCACTTGTTTTTCTTATTTTATCAACAGAAATAACTTTTAAAGGAGGTTCATTCTTGGAGCTAGAACAGATATTAACATTTTTCCCGAGATGTTCAAGAAAATGAAAATATTTTTCAAAGTCTTTCTCTTTGCTCTCCCCTCCCGCCCACCGCCGTCCTTTCTTTTGACGTCGTGATATTTCTGGCAACTCGTCTTTTACTTGATCTTTTCCTAATAGCCATTCATCTTACACTTGATCTTTTCGTAATCAAGGTTATAAATCCACTTTAAATATAAATCAGGAAGGAGGTCATGGCACTAATTTTATGGTGAGTGTTTTTGTAAAACTATTTCTGGCCTCGGTTTATTTCTCTCTTCGAAGTCTTCCCATGGACTCACGGAGTATGACCGTGCCTCTCTCTCACTTAAAGCTTTTGAGGTCTTCCTTTTGCTTCTGGCTGCCATTTTCAACCTTTTCCATCACGACACACATAAACTGATTACCAAAATCCTGCAGCACGCCAAAAAATATATTTTTGCCGACCTGACAAAAAATAGATACAGTTTTGATTCACTCACACCGGACAGCTATGGCTGATGTCATCTTTTATTCGACAATCTAAGGAAAAAAGGTCAGCGCCCCTGAATGAATGAATGGTCAGGTATTGCGTGTCCTAAAAATTCTCGCCACACACGGGTTTTAGGTCGCTGTCTTACGGCATACAGCTAGAAGGTCCTAGCCTGCTAGGCCCTCTCTGGCTTCCGCCTGCTTTTACAGATGGATCCTGTTTTCCTCTGTCCTACTCGCTGCCTCCCCTCCTTCTCCCGAAGCCGGTTCTGCTTGCATCAGACAGATGCTCTTCATCTCCCATCGCCATGGGAATCCTCATTCTCTCTCTCTGCGCCTAGAATTTTCTTCCCTTCCTTTCCCGCCGCCATTTCCTGCTTCCCCTGCAGGAGCTGGCTCAGTCTCACCTTGCTTCGGTAGCTGTGGCTGAGTTGCCTTCTTGCCTTTGCAAGCATGATTACTGAGCTCACTCCTCTTCCAGCACTTACTACGTTCTGTTAGTTTATTACTTACAGGCTTTATCTCTAATACAGTGGTTCTCAACCTTCCTAAGGTCGCAACCCTTGCATACAGTTCCTCATGTGGTGGTGACCCCCAACCATGAAATGTTGCTACTGTTATGCATCGTGATGTAAACATCTGCATTTCCCGATGGTCTTAGGCGATCCCTGTGAAAGGGTCGTTTGACCCCCAAAGGGGTCGCGACCCACAGGTTGAAAACCGCTGCTCTAATAGTTCATGAGCAATGTAGGAAAAGCTCGGAGGTCTGATAACCTCAGTTGGAATTCCAGCTTTGCTGCTTACTAGCATACGTTTTGGGGCAAGTGGCTTCAGTATTTTATGCCTTAGTTTTACCGTCTGTGAAATGGGGTTAATAATAATACATACCTTACTTACACATTGCTGGGAGAATTAAATGAACTGGTCTGCAGATGGTCTCCGTGTTCTCCACATACTGAACAAGAAATGTTAGATATACGCTTCCGTGATTATTTCCCCAGCCCTGAGCTTAGTGTCTACAAAAGAGGGTCCTTTAATGATTTCATTCCTTAAGGGCAAGTTTTCCTCTCTAGACTTAAGAATTTGTTTATCGTAGTTAGCTCGCCATAATGTATATGACCATTACTTGAAGAGTATCTAATGTTCTAAAACAACTTTAGTTTTCATCAGCAGCTGGATGATGGTTTTATTTTTAAATGTGTTGAACATTTGCAACTCAAGCCAAAAGCAGTGATGAAGGAGCGAGCTAAGTGCCTTCTCGGCGGCACAGGCCTGGCTGCTGCCCTTGGGGTGACTGACAGGTCGGTCCCCTGTCTCCGCAGGCCCTGTGCAGGATCACTCGCCACTCCCCGTCCGCCTTCCAGAACGTCATCGAGAAGGTGGGCCTGACCTCGGTGATCACCGCCCTGGCCTCCGGCATCTGCAGAGTCCAGCAGTACCTGCTGACCTTGCTCACCGCCATGCTGTCCTGTGGGATCCACCTGCAGAGACTAATCCAAGAGAAGGTGGGCCATTCCCTCACCTCGCACCCCGCCCGAAACCTCTTTCCTTCCGCGGGTTCGGTGGACAAGGAACATCGTCTCTGTAGGATTTATGCTTCACCTCAAGGAACCTTTGTGAACTTTGCCAAACCTGTGTACCCTAGGCCGTTCATCCGGAGATGTTATGAGAGTCTTTCAGTGATTAAAATGGAAATGGCTCTGCCTGCTGGCCCCGTGTCAGTAATGGAAAGCTAGAAAATGTCCCTTCTATACACTAGTGTTCATGCCTCCTCTTCCTTTCTTCCCCTCCTTTTTCTCCTCCTCTCCTTCCTCTTCCTCCTCTTCATCCTGCTCCTCGTCTCTGTCCTCCTCCAACTTTTCCCCCATATTCTTTGTCTGCCTTAGGGAGGGGTCCAATCCAAGATTGCCAGCTCCCAACTGCTCGCCTGCCTGGCTTTCTGATTGCCCCTAACCGCTTCTGCCTGCCAGCCTGATTATCCCCTAACCACTCCACTGCCAGCCTGATTGATGCCTAACTGCTCCCCTGCCAGCCTGTTTGCTCCTAACTACCTTCCCCTACAGGCCTGGTCACCCCTAACTGCCCTCTGTAGGCCTGGGGCCCTCTCCAACTGCCCTTCCCTGCAGACCCGGTTGCCCCCAACTTTCCTCCTCTGCTGGCATGGTCACCCCTAACTGCCCTCCCCTGCAGGCTTGATCACTCCCAACTGCCCTCCCTTACAGGCCTGGTCCCTTCCAACTGGCCTCTCCTGCTGGCCATCTTGTGGTGGCCATCTTGTGTCCATATGGGGGCAAGATCTTTGACCACATGGGGGCAGCTATCTTGTGTGTTGGAGTGATGGTCAATCTGCATATTACTCTTTTATTAGATATGATAGATGCCTGGTCATGGGTATTCATGCCACAGCCATATTGATTGTGGTTAATTTGCATACTTGCTCCTGATTGGCTGGTGGCATGCCTTTTTGGTATAGCAGAGTGATGGTTAATTTGCATATTGCTCTTTTATTGGATAGATGGGACCACTGATTACTTTTTGGAGGGAAATGATTATCACATTGGGGTTTTGCAGAATGGTGAAGGTGATGCTGCTGAGTGTGAATGGACCCACTTAAGTGTTTTCTGTGGTTTCTCTGCATTGTATGCAACTTTCAATTTTGATTTTCATACTAAAAGTTAAAATTTAAATAGTTACTATTAATAATGGTCAGATTTGCATAGTAAACTTGGTCTGTGAAAGTCAGAGAGCAAGCCACTTCTTGCCTTTAATTAGTCTGATTTAGACTTTTCTGAGAGATGTGAGCTTCAGAGGAAGTATTTTTTCCAACACTGCATATCTCATATTTGCTACTAAATTTTCCAAGTCATTAATTTGTTGTTAGTGTATTAGAAAAAGCACCACTCGAGTAGTTTGACTGTGTAAATTGTGATAATAGAGACTGAGAGTTTTTGCCGGTTCTTTTTTCACCCGAGCACAGGCATGAATTAATTTAGTTTCAATACGATATTTCACAAGCTGGTCAAATGAGAACTTGGTAGTTGGGCGCCCCTGAGGTGGGGGGTGTGTTGGGGAGATCTGGGGAGAGAAAGAAGGCCAGTGAAGCCGTGTGTAGGTAGCAGGGATGAAGGGACATGACAGGAGATCAGGAGATAGGAGAGGACTAAATAAAGCACTTACCTCCCTAAGGTAATCTCTTTAAAAATTTTGATATCTATCTTTCAAATTCACATTTGTGGTAACTATAGATATACAGTGGTACCTCAAGATACGAGTGCCCTAACATATGAGAATTTTGAGATACGAGCCTTCGAGTGAGCAATTTTTGCTTTGAAATACAAGCAACATTTGAGATAGGAGTAGTCTCCCAGATCGGCCGGCTACACACGATCTACCAGTTTACTGCGACTCGAGCGTCTCATAATTTCCCACACCTCAAGGTTACGGAACGAATTAAACTCATATGGAGGTACCACTGTATATGTGCACATACACATACATTCATCTATTCCCTCCTTCCTGTTGCCAGGCACACGTGCCATGAGATCAATTGTATATTGTTCGGTGATCCATACTTTTCCTATTGTTTGAATAAGTTAAAGCCAATTAATGAGAGTAAGGATGATGGATAGTATGTTGTCCTAAACCTGCACTGATATATATATATATATATATATATATACACACACACACACAGAGGTTTCTTCACATATAAATACAACTCTGTCTATACATACGTGTGTGTGTGTGTGTATGGAGAAGGGGGAAAGTATGTGAATATTACACTTAACTAGACAAATGCTCTGTAGTTCAATCACTGGTGTGGCTTCAGAATATACACAAAAAGCTTACGTTAAGAACTCAGTGCCAGATTCTTGATGTTAGGAAATCGAAAGCATAAGAAACTTCTGGAATCCCATTCTGCTGCATTTCAATTAATTGAGCATAACAAACTCACATCAGCTTAAGTTACGCAGACTCAAACACCTGCCTCAGTCATTTTGTTCCTGGCGTCTGTGACTTTTGATGGACTTTGTAGCCGGATCATCAGTCATGCATCCTTCCCGCTTCGTTTGCTCTGGGGGAGGGGCGGTCACTTAATGATACAACATGAATTTTTAAAGCCCCACCGTGTTCCACAGGTGAGTTTGTTCAGGCTTCCTTCTGAGTGCCACTGACTAAGAAACTAACTGCCTTTTACGTTTTTTTTGCTTATTAATTTTGACAGTAGCCGCTGTCTCCCTCTCTTTGTGGAGTCTGGTTTGACTGCAGCCTTGCTTCTGGTCTAGCATTTGGACCAAGCAGCACAACAGTGATTAATAATAAACCAGAAGCCGAAGGCCTCTGCTGTTTGTAAGCGCTGTGGAGGATCACTGTGAAATTTCGCACCTGCAGGATTTTGAAAAATCTGAATGCTAAATTGACTCAGGTCTCATTTCTCACAAATCACTAGGCGTATAGGCTCAGTGGTTGCTAATCAAGCTTTTAAAATATGGTAATTAATTTATGCATACTAATCAGATTACGAGTGCATATTGTGAGATTTTTAACTGGTCCTCATTAATATATTCTACCCGAGACATTTTTTACTTAGATGCTTGGCTGAACCTCTTTAAGGGACGTGTAATCCGAAAACCATTTTAGATTTAATCGGCACGGTTTTCCTTTCCGTCAGTAGGAAAATCGTGTCGGTGTAGTTAATGCACATAATTCCTCCCTGCTTTTCCTTGAGGCTATTATCGGCGACGGCCAGGCTGTCCTCCTTGATTTTCTCCTGTGACAGCTGATGGAAGCCCATCAGTTTCTCGCTGCTTGAGACTTACAAGAGATAATTCTGAAGTTTTCTAGCTCATCGCTATTTTCCTCCGCCTCCGAATTTCCCTGGGAGGGCTCATCCTTTTGCTTAATTACGATTAGGA
This sequence comes from Lasiurus borealis, assembly GCA_004026805.1. Classification (NCBI taxonomy): domain Eukaryota; kingdom Metazoa; phylum Chordata; class Mammalia; order Chiroptera; family Vespertilionidae; genus Lasiurus; species Lasiurus borealis. Next base: position 12,767 of record PVJN01011532.1, read on the forward strand.
TAACATTTTGTTTGTGCTGGATGCTTCCTTCATGTGGGCCCATGCCCATGTTTTGAGTATTCCGTCCCGTCATCTTTATGCTCGATAGAAATGTCCATTCTGCAATCTGTCAGGTTCCATTTGAATGTTGGACATAAACTCGTCCTGCTGTCCATTCTGCAATCTGTCAAGTACCATTTGAATGTCGGACATAAACCCGGTTTGGCTTAGAGATTGAAATGGCTTCTGCTTTTTGTTTCCACGTGCCGTATGGAGGTGCGCTGAGCTGAATGGCAGGGTGGATTTAAATCAAAGCTGAGTACACAGTGCATTGCGTGCCCAAGTGACCCGAGGTCATTTGTGCTTCTCGGAAGGTCGTTTTGATGAGTCATCCGTGGCATTGAGCCTTTACCCGCCGTCTGTAATCTTCCCTCCTCAGGTGTTGAAAGAATAATACAGTGGTACCTCGAGATACGAGTGCCCTAACATAGAGATTTTTGAGATACCAGCCATTGAGCCAGCGATTTTTGCTTTGAAATACGAGCAACACTTGAGATAGGAGTAATTGTGCAGATTGGCCGGCTGCACACGACCTACCAGTTTACTGCCACTCAAGCGTCTCATAGTTTCCCACGCCTCAAGGTTACGGAATGAATTAAACTCGTATCTTGAGGTACCGCTGTACTGCTCTAGAAGTATGGGGCCAGTGTATCAGGTTAAACACGGGGTTCTGGGCAGCTAGTTGTGGGGAGGCTGTTTTCCTGAAGTGGCTCAATGGGAATTTGTTTAGGGCATGAGATGCTTTCAGGCTTAGATCTCAGTGGCCGTCTGTAATATTCTGCGTTTTCTCAGAACCCAGTTTCCTTTATTTCTGGTGTTTGCGATAGTTTGCCTTGTTGGTTTCATTCAAAATCCTAAGTTTATTATTTTAATTTGCAAGATTCTTTTTTTAAAAAAATATATTTTATGGATTTTTTACAGAGAAGAAGGGATAGAGAGGTAGAAACATCGATGAGAGAGAAACATCGATCAGTCGCCTCCTGCACGTCCCCTACTGAGGATGTGCCTGCAACCAAGGTACATGCCCTTGACCGGAATTGGACCTGGGACCTTTTGGTCTGCAGGCTGACGCTCTATCCACTGAGCCAAACCGATTTTGGCTGCAAGATTCTTAGTAATGACTTAATCTCCAGGGTTGCAGCAACTATTGAGAATAGTTGAACATAATAGTCAACTTACAGGTGACTAACATAATCGTATTTGCTGTCATAGAAGCTCACTGCAGCCGCATCTTGTAGAGTAGATGGAAGAATGCAAAGATGGATAAAGCCTCCTGCAGACAAAGTCACAGACGCCAGGAACAAAATTCAGGAGAGACTGTGCATTGAAACGAGGCATCAATGGGTTGGAGGAGGTGTTCTCGCAGGAATTGGGATCTATTAGACGTGGGATGGAGGAGGGAGAGAAAGTCCGGAAAGATGCTCAGAATTGTAATGTTAGCTATTGGAATAGATCTCCTTTTGGTTAATGTTGGATGTGTAATACAAATGATTGCAATATATCCTTCACTCATATTCACCAAAGGCTGACATTTTACCTCATTTGCTTTAAGTTTTTCTTTCTATCTCTTACGTGTGTGTGCTTACCAATTCTAAGATGTTGTCTTTAATTATTTCACCGAATATTCCCCCCACATAAGCCATGGATTTAAAAACCAAGTTAACATGAATTTAGCCTTATTATTAGCTGATCTAAAGACCTTATTCAGATTTTGCAGTTGTCCCAGCAATGTTCTTTTATGCAGAACCAAACCTCCAGATCTTGAATTGCAGTCAGTTACCATGTCTTTTTAGTGTGCTAGAATCTGGAGTCGTTTTTCAGTCTTCGGCTAGTGGATGTTTGAATGGCTTTGGAATTGTGTGTGTGTGTGTGTGTGTGTGTGTGTGTGTGTGTGTGTGTGTGAAGGGGTTGTGTTGGTGTGGAAAACAGATTTGTGATCATGGTCTTTGGACCACAGAGTGACTGGAAGGTGACCGTGGTGAACCGGGCTGTCTACTGTCCATGTTCTGGAAAGGTCAATAGTTGACTGACATAAGGTGGAAGCAGATCTGTTACTCAGGGAACCTTGGTGTTGATTCTGTTTTGAAGAGAACGGCGATGAATTGGCTTTTTTTTTTTTCCCTTCAGAAACTAGGTGAGACTGATGCATAGGTAGAGATACATAGACATATCTGCATCCTTCAGAGAAACACACCTGACTGTGTACATCTGTGTACGTTCTTCCCGTTTGACAATATAGCACCCGCTGTAAAGGCCTGCGGCATGGCAAAAATTCCAGCTGCTTCCACTGCCTTAGACACACACACTGTCACCGCTGGGGACTTGCCTCTGTGACGGGCTCTTGGGACTTTGTATTCCTGCTTGCAGTCATCTGGGTGACAACACAATTCCATATTCTTGCCTACTTACATTCACTGTGTGTGTGTGTGTGTGTGTGTGTGTGTGTGTTTTCTTTTTGCATATTAATAGACAGCTGAAATGATGTGCAATTTGTCTGTTAGAAAGGAAAAAATTCCTGTAATACTTGTCGGTCCTTATTCCGCTGTTCTGCAGTATACCTTTAATTACCTAGGAATACATGTTTTCTCTTGTGTCGTGTGTTGGGTATGATTTAAAAAAAATGTATTTTATTCATTTTACAGAGAGGAAGGGAGAGAGATAGAAAGTCAGAAACATCGATGAGAGAGAGACATCGATCAGCCGCCTCCTGCACACCCCATAGTGGAGATGTGCCGGCAAGCAAGGTACATGCCCCCGACTGGAATCGAACCTGGGACCCTCCAGTCCACAAGCCGACACTCTATCCACTGAGCCAAACCGGTCTCGGCGGGTATCATTTTTTATTTTACATCTCTAGGACCTGTGCACGTGCAGGTTTGCTCAGAGTCTCTGTCTGCACGCAGTGATGGCCGCCAGTTCTGTTTATCATGGCCACACTAGCGCTTGTGTCTTGGAGAAGTTAAGAGACAGGCTTTGCTCTCCGACCGGCCTGGATTTTTGAATCCAACTTTGTGAATTTGGGCAAATCACTTAACCCTTCAAGATTCATTTTCCTTGTTCACAATAGGGAGAACATCGTCAACTTTTTATGGCTGGTTTTCAGGTTTAAATGAGATCATCCATATTAAAAATTTACTCTAGCATGTGGCACAAATTAAGAATGCAGAAATGGCAGCTGCTCTTATTTTATTTCCTGCTTTCTGTTTGGTCATTATAATCCATTAACCTTGAGAGTCGCCTGCCCCATTTATTTCCTGTTTTCTAAAACAAACGTTAATGTCTTCTACAGGATTTCGTCTCTACCATCATCCGTTTGCTTGACAGCCCGTCAGCTTCCATTCGCGCCAAAGCCTTCCTGGTGCTTTTATATATTTTGATGCATAACCACGAGATGCTGCTGCTCAGCTGCCAAGCAAGGTATGGCTTTCTCTGATGACCTCATCACCGTCTTCAGATGGGTGCCTGTTTCATTGTTTTCTAGCCTCTGTGTGTCTGGTATCGAATTTTTCTCTCGGTTTTCTCAAGGGTTTAATATTTCATGGGCAGCCTCAGCTTGGAAACCCTGGAGACCAGGGAGGCCGTGAAACTGATGCAGGTGGTGGGAACTGAAGCAGGAATTTCCCAGGTCTGAGGACGGTCTGGTGTGGAGGATCAAGGTGGGCGTGGAGGTGGCTCTGGTGTGCGTCTTTGGGAGGGATTCCTGGACCAGGCCTTGGTGGTACAGTGGTACCTTGAGATACGAGTGCCCTAACATCCGAGATTTTTGAGATACGAGCAGTCGAGTGAGTGATTTTTGCTTTGAAATACGAGCAACATTTGAGATAGGACTAATCTCACGGATCGGCCGGCTGCACACGACCCACCAGTTTACCGCGACTCGAGCGTCTCATAGTTTCCCACACCTCAAGGTTATGGAACGAGTTAAACTTGTATCTCAAGGTACCACTGTATACCAATACCCATCACTTTGGTTCTAACAGGCCTGCCTTTGATATTCAACTGCTAGAAATAGAGGTATGAATTGTTTAGGAAATACACATGATGGTATCCAGTGTAGCATTGTTTCTAGTGGTCAGTATCTGAAAATATAATTCATGTCCATTGATATTGAAATACTTCAACAAATGATAGTATAGCTCAACTAGAAGTTGCTGTCTCATTTGGTTGACTTGGAGGGATGTTCATTATACTATATAGGTAGGTTTTAAAAAAATGAAAGGACAATTATAGTATATTAACTAGAGGCCCGGCGCACGAAATTGTGTGTGGGTACAGTCCCTAGGCCTACCGTGTGATCAGGGCCATCTTGCCACCAACCGTCCTGGTTCCCCGTTTGCATCTGACGATGGGAGCCTGATGGCTGGGGGAAGGACTGAGAGGCTGGCCGTTGCTGCCTGCTTGCTGGCCCATCTCCCACTTTGGGTTGCCCTCTGTGTGTGGGGTGACCAGTGGGGCAGGGGCCTTGGCCTGGTGCTACCCGCATCCCTCGCCACCCACTCCAGTTCCCGTTTGCCATTGGCGATCGGAGTCTGCTGGCCGGGAAAAGGGACTGAGAGGTGATCAGTGCACCTCATAGTGACTGGTCAAGCGGTCATTCTGGTCGTCCTGCCGTTATGATTGCAGGGCCTTTATTATTTAGGATTATGAAGTTATTTTTAGAAAACAACAAATAAAAATGGCAAAATTCTTCTATTTGTGTGTATTTGTATAAAATTTTATTTTTATTTATTTTTAAATATATTTTATTGTGTTTTTTTTTTTACAGAGAGGAAGGGAGAAGAGAGATAAAGAGTTAGAAACATCGATGAGAGAGAGACATCGAGAGAGAGACATCGATCAGCCACCTTCTGCACGCCCCCCACGGGGGATGTGCCCATAACTAAGGCACATGCCCTTGAACCGGAATCGAACCTGGGACCTTTCGGTCTGCAGACCGACACTCTATTCACTGAGCCAAACTGGTTTCGGCTAAAATTTTATTTTTAAAAACCTGCATGGAGAGAGATACCTGTAGGTTATCTGAGGAGGATGGGATGGGGATATTATGTATCTCAATTTATTTTTAGCCTTATTATAATGTACATTTCACTCCTAGAATTAAGAAAAATATTTAACGAAGCAACAAACTAACTCCTTAAAACTAAAATGATTGTTAGCAATAGGTACCAGTCAGTTGTGAAGGAAAACCCCTAAGGCGGTCAAAGCTCAACATTCTCAGGCTTTGTAGATTAAATTCATTCCTAAAATTACTCCCAGACACACACAGGCGGCCGGTACACACTATGCAAAGATGGTTTCTATTTGTTCCTTTGTGCTCTGCGGCCCACGTATTGGTTGGTATGCACATAAAATGCCAGGTTGAATGTGACAGTGTGGACAAGAGAGGCAGACTCAGGCCGGAGAGCTGTTGAAAGTCTCTGTGATAAATTCACATGGAAAAATGTTCTCCCCTCCTTACCCATCTCCTGAAACTCCACTTGCCACTGCATTTCTGAGCTTACCGCGTGCTGCCGTGTGCCTGAGGCCCAGAAGCTCACACCAGGAGCCCATGATCACCTTTGGCACATTGATGTAGACATTTTTCCTGCTTACCATCATGACCGGCCGCCTTTTATGGATTAAATTTCAGCACCTTTTTTATGATGTCAGCTCTCCAGTCTTTCTAGCATGGCGGCAGTAAAATGGAGCTGTCAGAATCGGATAAAAATGATACGGTGGCCCCGGAATGTCCACCTATTTCTTCCAATGGCTTCATGCTCACACTGAATATGGCGGGTGATAAAATAGGATCCTGTGTGTCTCTGGAAGTGATAACCCTTTTAGAGGATGAATAGGCTTTTATATCTATTGTGTGGATTTGCCGGGACCCGACATGCCAGTGCCTCCTGATGGAGCAGGCCTTTATGAGATTTTGCCCGCTCCATAACATGGCTGTTAATATGGTTCTATGAGTGGGGATGGGGGAGAAAGAACTGCTTTGATCTTAAAAGAACAATTAAAAAAATATTTGCCCTTTGCGATTGGTTAACTGTGTGGGAAAAAATTATCTTCTCAGCTTACACCATGCAAAAGTCAATTCCAGATGGATTAAAGAATTATGTAGCAAAAGAAACTATAAACAGCTGGAAGAAAAAATATGTTTAAATATGGGTAAGGACAGCTTTTCTGAGTGGAAATCATAATGAAAGAAACCATAAAAGGAAATTCTGAGAGTTGGGAACTATATATAGATCAGATACTTTTATATTTCCCCCAAATCATAAATCAAAAATCTCTTGCTTATAAAATATGTACATTTTTGCATTATATATAACAATCTATGTACTGTAAAGAGATTTATAAAGATGTGAACAGATACTCAGCCTCGTTAGTGATCAAAGAAATGCAAATTGAAATAAGCAAATATTATTTTTACCCATCGTAATATCAAATTAAGACAAGAAACTATCGATATCTTACGTCCAATTGGTGGGACTGCCTTTTTGAGGGCACTTCCAAGTGTGTATCAGGAATGCTTCTGATCCAGCAGGCCACTGACATAAATAACCTTGAATTACAGATTTGTGCATTGGCTGAGGGTGTCAGGTGCCTGGAAGATCTGAACTTGCCTTTTCTGGGCTGCGAGGTTTTCATTAACTTTATCTATTGGGTATGGGAGAACTTAGAGGCTCTTCAGAGACTCCTGTGGGTGCTGGCTGCCCCTGTCTGCACTATTTGGCGGCAATCCGATGTTCTCTGGTAATCATGATCATGCTTATCCTGTAGAGCAGTGGTTCTCAACCTTTCTAGTGCTGCGATCCTTTAATACAGTTCATCATGTTGAACTGTAATGTTGCTACTGTTATGAATCGTCATGTAAATATCTGTGTTTTCCGATGGTCTTAGACTCTACAGCAGCGGTTTTCAACCTGTGGTCGTGACCCACAGCTTGAGAACCGCTAGCAGGGTCACCTAAGACCATCGGAAAACATAGATATTTACATGACGATTCATAACAGTAGCAACATGACAGTTATGAAGTAGCCACGAAAATAATTTTATGGTTGCGGGTCACCACCACATGAGGAACTGTCTTAAAGGGCCGCGGCATTAGAAAGGTGGAGAACCACGGCTGAGTGTGGAGTAACACTCTCCATTCCCCACATTGAATGGTTGTGTCCTCGGGTGGAAACTTGCCTTCCTGGGACCCAGTCCAGCAGAGCTTGGGGTCGTAAAGGCAGGAAGGAAAACCCTGGGGGCCGGTAATGAGATGTAATAGTGACAGGTGGCCACTCCCACTTCCACCCCTTGCTTTACCAGACCTGTGTTTAGACTATGGAAGAGACGAAAGCGTATGTTTTGCTTGCTGATTCAAAACATATGCTTCATTGTTGTAAGACAGAGCCCAACTTTGCGTTCTGTTTCCTAGTTGGCACTGAGACTTGAGTTGTCAGGAAGCCATGTCTTCTTTCAGTCAAGCGAGGCTCCTCTGAAGGGATCCTTGCAAGATGAGGGAATTTCATGGGCCGGAGCGTGTGACCATACTTCTTTCGCCATCAATAAGTTCCTTTATCAGGTATCTATGTTGATCACCATGATAGTAAATGAGTTAGTCATGAAGTCTCTACTTAGTGGTGCTGAGCCTGGTGCAATGGAAATCCCAAAAAAAGATGTTTCTTTTGGAACTCTGTTGAATATATAAATCTTTCAGGAATTTGATGAAATATACAAATATCCCTCTGTGACTGTAGATGTCTAGAAAATTGCGGCCCACTTAGTTGATTTGGTACTGTTGTGACACATATGTACTTACAATTCCATATGCAAGATAATATATTGCTTTAAAAAGACAACAAAAAAGACAACATTGCTTTAGGATTTTTTTGGTATTACATTTCATACAATATATTTATCTCAACAGTCCATGTGCACCTTCTAAACTGCTTTATGGAAGAGTCACCACAGAGTGTGACATCAGTTCCTTGCATTTGTTCTGCGTCACCCGATACAGTATTTCAGAGTTTACCTTCTCCTTTTGCTTTTAAATTGTCTCCGAGATAGCACTTTTTCACCACGCTAGGATGCTTTTGCTGAAAGTTTTTTATTTTATTTATTTTTATTTTTTTTATTAATTTTTTATACATATCTCCCTATTGCCCCCCCTCCCTCCCAGGCATACCCCCCCCAGTGTCTATGTTCATTGGTTATGCTTATATGCATGCATACAAGTCCTTTGATTGATCCCTTATCTACCTCACCTAACTTTAATCTTCCTGCTGTAATTTCACAGTCTGTTTGAAGCTTTACTGCCTCTGTATCTATCCTTTTGTTCATCAGTTTATAATGTTCTTTATTATCCACCAGTGAGTGAGATCATGTGATGCTTCTCCTTCATTGACTGGCTTATTTCACTTAGCATAAGGCTCTCCAGTTCCATCGAGGTTGCTGCAAATGGTAAGAATTCTTTCGCTGAAAGTTTTATCGGAACCACGAGTTCTTTTTAAACAGTAGACAGTTGTCTTAGGCATATTTTTTGGTTAATTGGAACCTGCACAATTTGATGTGATTATATATTAAGTGGATATCCAGCACCCCTCCTTGTTGTTGTTCTGTGGTGGGAAGGTTTGGCTGACTAGCCTAACAATCCTTTACCTGAAACTAGACGTCTACTGTCTTCTTTCTTTTTTTTAATTTAAAAAAATATATATTTTACTGATTTTTTTACAGAGAGGAAGGGAGAGGGATAGAGTTAGAAACATCGATGAGAGAGAGAGACATGGATCAGCTGCCTCCTGCACGCCCCCCAGTGGGGATGTGCCCGCAACCAAGGTACATGCCCTTGACCAGAATGGAACCTGAGACCTTTCAGTCCGCAGGCCGATGCTCTATCCACTGAGCAAACCGGTTTTGGCCTATCTTCTTTCTTAAAGTCTCTCTCTACTGGGCAGCGTGGCCACTCTTTCTGGTTTTCTTCGTTCTTCATTCAGTCGCTCATTCTCCATTTCTCTTGCTGGCCCTTTTCCCTCCATTAGCTTGTGTAGTAGTGGTTCCGAGGCCCAGTCCCCAGCCTTGTACTCCCCGGCGGTCTCATTTAGTTCAATGACCTTGAACATCATCTGCTCCAGGAGCACTTTCACATGAAGCCACCAGCCCAGACCTGCCCTACGAACTCAGACTTGCACTTCAGTTGCCAACAGGCCATCGACGTTCCCCTAATAATGGCTTTTCTGCCACAGGCCTGCTATTCCCGGGATCTGCACCCAGCTCAGTCAGGGGCAGCTCTGTTCTCCTGTTGGCCAGCTGCTTGGAGTGACTCTTGGTTTCTTTCTTTCTCTCATGTCCAATCAAGAGCGAGTCTCATTCCTCATTCCTCACGAAGACATCCGGTATCTCATCAGTTCATACCTTCCCACACTGCCACCACAGTTTCTCACCGGAGCGGTGACAGCTGCCTCCTAACTGGGCTTCCGGCGTTTCCGTGTCTCTGTTCTCACAGTCTCCATCCAGAGTGCTCACTTGAACCACAGATCAGGTTGGGCACCTTCTAAACTGCTTTATGGAAGAGTCACCACAGAGTGTGACATCAGTTCCTTGCATTTGTTACTCCCTTTTGGTGGTAAAATGCAAGGTTTTTACCACGGCCCGCAAGGTCTTACAAGGGCGAGAGCCTGGTTTGCGCTCTGATCTCTTCCTGCACTGAGCTCCAGACACATGAGAACACACCACTCATGGCCTTGCATTTGGGATATTGCTTGTGCCTCCCCACTGCCTGGAAGGCGTGGCCCTCGCTTAGACATACAGTGGTACCTTGAGATACGAGTTTAATTAATTCCGTAACCTTGAGGCGTGGGAAACTACGAGACGCTCGAGTCTCGGTAAACTGGTGGGTCTTGTGCAGCCGGCCGATCCGCGCGATGACTCCTATCTCAACTATTGCTCGTATTTCAAAGCAAAAATCGCTCGCTCAACGGCTCGTATCTCAAAAATCTCGTATGTTAGGGCACTCGTATCTCGAGGTACCACTGTATTCCCGACCTCTCTTTACAGGACTTCCTGCCGGAGGGCCTTCTCTGACCTGTGACTAATGTCTTACTCTCCTTTAATCTTTAATCCTTGGAGGCTTATCATCACCTGAACTCTTTTCCTAGGTACTTACTTGTTAATTGCCTAGTTCTTCCCCCTGGAATTTGCATTCCATGAGCCGAATACCCACCCAGCAGAAAAATGCTCAGCACGCAGGAGACACTGCAAATACTCATTAAATGAACGGGCGAGATGTCGTCATTCTTGCTGTCACTGAGCTCGTTTTACGGTAGGTGCTGCCCTGGTGTAGGTACTAGAGTGAGCAGTGGTTCTCAACCTTCCTAATGCCAAGACCCTGTAATACAGTTCCTCATGTGGTGGTGACCCCCAACCATAAAATTATTTTTTCCGCTAAGATGCAGAGAAGTCTGAGGCTATATCCCTCTAATGCAGTGGTTCTCAACCTTTCTTTATTTTCTTTTTTTTTTAAATATATTTTATTGATCTTTCACAGAGAGGAAGGGAGAGGGGTAAAGAGTTAGAAACATCGATGAGAGAGAGACATCGATCAGTCGCCTCCTGCACGCCCCCTACTGGGGATGTGCCCAAAACTAAGATAGGTGCCCTTGACCGGAATCGAACCTGGGACCTTTCAGTTTCCTGGCCGACGCTCTTTCCACTGAACCAAATTGGTTTCAGCCCTTTCTTTTTTTTAAAATTTTAATAAATTTTTATTGTTCAGATTATTACAATTGTTCTTCTTTTCTCCCCCATATCTCCCCTCCACCTGGTTCCTACCTCACCCTCTGCCCTTACCTCCCCCCCTATTGTCCTCATTCAGCCTTTCTAATGCCATGAACCATAAAATTATCTTCGTTGCTACTTAATTGTAATTTTGCTATGTTATGACCCACAGGTTGAGAACTGCTGCTGTAGAACCTAAGACCATCGGAAAACACAGATATTTACATTACGATTCTTAACAGTAGCAACATTACAGTTATGAAGTAGCAACGAAAATAATTTTATGGTTGGGGGTCACCACCACATGAGGAGCCTGTAGCATTAGAAAGGTCGAGAACCACTGTTCTAAAGGGATAAACAAGTATAGGACATGGCATGATTGGCCACAGAAGCATGGAGATACAGCAGGAGGACATTCTAGAGGCAGGGAGGGAAGCATACAGGTGGATGTGTGTGGGAAGAGACGGGAGTAAGAAAATAGTGGCCCCGTTAGTGGGAATGAATCCTGGAGGAAAATGGGGGTGGGGATGGGGAGTAGATTGGGAAATACAATCCTGGGGAGAAGTGACTCTATTAAATAAAGGCAGTGGAGGCAGAAAAAGAAGAAGGGATCTTATTTATCGGTGGTCTACTCGGATTACCATTCAGATTGTTGATCTTTTTAACTTGATACCTTAGTAAGACACTGAGAAATATCATGTGCAGTTTGGTTGTAAGTGTTTATGGATACTATGCTCAAATGTTCCCATGTTTTATTCCTCCCGTAGACTGTGCATTCTTTTAGTAACTAATGCGCCCCAGTCAGTAAAGCGGATTTATTCTATGGCTCGTGGAAAAACGTTCAGTAATGGGAAGGCATTGGGGAGAGCATCCCGGAAGGAAGAAATGGAGCATCGTTCTGGAGTTCGTTTCAAATTGTTATGGAGCCCATCAGTTTTTTATCTCTCCCCGCAGAGCCCGTGATATTTCCTTACGTGCTAACAGCCTGTACCGGCAGTGGAAAAATATTCGAGTGGCTTTCGCCTTAAAGATATTTTAAACTACGGCAATTAAGCGGCACGTTATTAAATTTTTGTCATAGGTCATTTAAATTTCAGGGGAAAATATGACTCCTTCTAGACAAGTGAGGATTTACTTTTTTTATACTCCGCAAAGTTTGGATTTCACTTATGAACTAGAGGAGTCCTATTTCTTTGGTTTACTCATTAATCAAGAAGTTTTGTGCCAAAACCAGTTTGGCTCAGTGGACAGAGCGTCAGCCTGCGGACTGAAAGGTCCCAGGTTCGATTCTAGTCAAGGGCATGTATCTTGGTTGCGGGCACATCCTCAGTAAGGGTCGTGCAGGAGGCAGCTGATGGTTGTCTCTCCCTCATCGATGTTTCTAACTATCCCTCTTCCTTCTTCTTTGTGAAAAACCAATAATATATATATATAGATAGATAGATAGATAGATATAGATATATATACATATATCTATATCTATATCTATATATAAGTTTTGGTGGTCAGATTCTTTAAGCAGTACTGAGATATTTCTGCTGATTTAGGCACATTTCCTCTGCATTGGACCAGTGTCATATATTCGTGAGAGCGTGGCTTGAACTGTCATCTGCCGCTAGAACAGAGGATGCTACCTGGCTTATGTGGCACTTAAGATTTTTGATTTGGTTTTATCCCCAGGTGTTCACCCCTAAGGCTTCAAATAATAATAAGCAGAAAGGCAACACCACGAATAAATCTGCTAAGAAAGCCACAAAGGTTCTGAGCGTTAAGATTCCAGTGCCCTTCGCGTGTGCTTACTGCGTGTGAACCACTCTCTGCAGCTGGCAGAGCCGGTTGGAAGGTCTCCCCGAGAAGTAGCAGTTGGCGGGGCTGAGTGCGAGAGCAGAGCTGGGAGGGGGACGTCGGCCAGGGAGGACGGCGAGGGAGCTGCTGGACAGGGGTTCGGCCTGCTGCCGGCAGCGGGCTCTGGGCCTGGAAGGCCACGGTTCTCAACCTGTGGATCACGAACAGCTAGCAGGATTGCCTAAGACCATCAGAAAACACAGTTATTTATATTACAATTCCTAACAGTAGCAGTTATGAAGTAGCAACGGAAATAATTTTATGGTTGGGGGTTACCACCACATGAGGAGCTGTCTTAAAGGGTCCCGGCATTAGAAAGGTTTAGACCACTGCTCTAGGGCGTTGAGGGGGACGGGAAGGCGACTGGTGGGTCCAGCGATGGGGGTGACTATGGGCCTAAAACTTGTACACAGCAGCCTGGGTAGCTAGAGTGATGGTCCAATCTGATCCCGCATGCTGGGTGAACACAGTCAGTTCAGATATGGATATTAAAGCAATGCCAGGGGTTTGAAGAAGACATGAGTTTATTAAAAGGCAGCTGTCATAAAACCTACTAGACCATAGGACACGTGAAACCCGGTGATGGGATGAAACTTTCTTTGGATTTGTGTATGCGATTTACTAAAGGAACTGGAATTCATGCAGTTGGCCTGAGGTTCCAAGCAACTTGGACACGTTGAATACCAATGACAAAGTGCAGGCCACTTGTGGTTCTACTTAGAACAGTGGTTCTCAACCTGGGGGTCATGACCTCTTTGGGGGTCGAACGACCCTTTCACAGGGGTCGCCTAAAACCATCGGAAAATGCAGATATTTACATTACGATGCATCACAGTAGCAAAATTTCATGGTTGGGGGTCACCACCCCATGAGGAACTGTATGCAAGGGTCGAGGCCTTAGGAAGGTTGAGAACCACTGCCTTAGAATCCACGAAACGCCGAGAACCATCTTCTGTCCAGAGGCCTCTGCCTTTCACTATCATCTGGGGAATGCGGTTTCCCTTCATGGGCCAAGGGCAGATGACGTCATCGGGGCCCTGTCTCGTCACACACTGGCAGAGGTGCCAGTGGTCTTTCTCGCTTTCTGCATAAACTTGAGGTTTTTCTGAGGCCAAAATGGGCTGCGCCTGACACGTTGCTACAGATTGGATTGTCAACTTGATGGGGTCTGCCCACCCCCGGGATACAGGGTCTTGGCGGCACCTGCAGACAGATGCCATCACCTCCTGGGTCCTGACGGGCGGCCTGCCGCCCTCTCCTCTCTGCAGGCTGGTGATGTACATCGAGAGAGACAGCAGGAAGACGTCCCCGGGCAAGGAGCGGCCGCAGAGCGCCACCCAGTACCTGTCCCGCTGCCTGGACCTCCTCATCCGCCACGTCGTGCAGGAAGTGCCGCGCCTCCTGGGTAAGTGGGGGTCTCATCCCCGGGCCCCTGGCTGTCACCTGGCCGTGACGTGGCTTTTCGGCGTCGCCCCCTTTTTTATTCTCGCTGGTGTGTGATTGCAGGTGTGTGAGCGGCACTCTGCCTTGAATGCGTAGATCTCCACGTGTCATACCTGTTTTCCTAGTTACTTTGCATCAGTGAGGTGATGGGGCAAGGAGCCCGCTAAAGGTTATGTTGGGGTGTCATCGATGGGAAAGGGGTGGTTTTGAAAATAAGTAAAAGAAAAGCATTTCAGTTGCTCAAAAATTGGACTTACACTCTTATTGTAGATAGCCTTTCTCAAATTTCTCTCTGCTTAAAAAACTTACTCCGTTAGATGAGAATCACAGATTGATTTATTGTTAAAAGGACTTAGGAATGCAAAAGCATTAACATTTCATATTAAAGGCTTCCAATATTAAAACTTAAAATTTTCTCTAGTTTGAAAAATTAAAAACTATCTAGCCATGATTTGCAAAAGATGTTTATTCCAGCGAATCCCTTATTTCATTGTTATTTGCAGAAATTAAAATCTAAGGGATGTTTACATTTAGTTTAAATCCCATCCCATGCTTTTGCGGCTGATGTAGCATGAAACCAGGAATGTTTATTGCTAACTAGATCCCATCCATTATGGTAAAGTAGACTCTGAAATTCATGATATGAAGTCAGAGTAATGGAAATATCTTCATGGCTGAACGCTGTGCCTCTTTGCTTCTTACTGATACTTTGTGGGAGATTTTTTATATATTTTAAAGATATTTTATTGATTTTTTTACAGAGAGGAAGGGAAAGGGATAGAGAGCTAGAAACATCGATGAGAGAGAAACATTAATTCAGCTGCCTTCTGCACACTCTTCCCTGGGGATGTGCCCACAACCAAGGTACATGCCCTTGACCAGGATGGAACCTGGGACCCTTCAGTCCACAGGCTGACGCTCTAGCCACTGAGCCACACCGGTTAGGGCTGGGAGATTTTTTTTGCCTGTTAATGACTGAAAATAGAGCATTTCAAAATTAATTTTGGATTGTAACCTTTCTTTAGTCTTCATTCTGAAGGCTTTATGAGTGTAGTTTCTTACTACTAGACTCATTCTGTTTAAGATGTGATGATAAGGTTCAAATATCCACAATGCAAGTTTTATTATTGGACTGATCATCCAATGAGAAGTTTTATGAACGGATCTATTTTTATTTCCATCTATTCTATTATTAGAAATTGTGACCTATAATCCTCTCACTTATCTTTAATATTTTTTTCTGTTTACCAAAGTAATAGGCGCTTATGCTTGAAATATGGAAAACATACACACAAAAAAGAAAGGAAAATTATTTCTAAAACCCCCACTCTGCCATGCTACGGATAAACTCAGATTTCTAGGTGAGAGGTTTAGAAGCCGCAGCTTTTTGTTACAGTCTCAGTATTTGTAAGGAATACCTCAGCTTCTATCCAGTTCATTTATCGTAGAGGTCCATTCCCTCAGCAATCGTATTAGTTTCCCAGCCATGACCGGTGGCCCCTCATATCCGCGATCTTCCCCTCTGCAGGGGACATTCTCGCCGCCCTGGCTAACGTGTCCGGTCGTAAACACCCGTCCACAGTCCAGGCGAAGCAGCTGAAGCTGTGTCTCCCCCTCATGCCCGTGGTGCTTCACCTCGTCACCTCCCAGGTACGATCTTATCCAGAGAAAAACAATATGACCGCGACTCCCTTCTTTTGTAAGAAAATATGTTTTTATTGTGTTTGTGTTTTAGAGAGAGAGGAAGGGAGAGGGCGAGATAGAAACATCAATGAGAGAAAATCATTGATCAGCTGCCTCCCTCATGCCCCCTACTGGGGATCGAGCCCACAACCCTGGCCTGTGCCCTGATGGGGAATCGAACCAGCGACCTCTTGGTTCATGGATCGACTTTCAACCCCCGAGCCACACCGGCAGGGCTGTGACTCCCCTTCTTTGTAAACTGGAGCTGAGAAACGCCAACTCCGACAAAACAAGTTCATTTTTTTTCCCCTTGGACATGACTTTCAGGATCTAATCTCTGGCAACTCTCGCCGCGCAGGTATTTCGACCTCGAGTTGTAACGGAAGAGTTCCTTTGCAGTTACGGAACCATTCTTGTGAGTAACACTGAATTTTTCATGTCCCTCATAAAAATGTGGCTGTCTCTGCTGTTGGCGGGATTTGGTGTCAGAATGAGATAATTTAAAAATCCTCCTGGTATTTATTTGTCTCTGGGGAAGCGACCTTTTTCTGTTTTTTATCTGCTGACGGTAATAAAATTTGACATTTGGAGAGAAATACATTTTCTCCCGAAAATGTATGTGGTTCACCGACAGCCCCAAGTAGGGGAAGGAAGTCCATAGCAAACGCTTTTATCCGCTTCGGTGTTACACGTGGTGAGATAATGTTAAATAATGAAACGGGTGACAAGGCGATGCCGGGGATATATTGTCATTATTATGTATATTGGCTTACCTCGCCCAATCGTGTGCAGTCACTTTTTATGATGCACTTCTAACTTCTTCTTCCATGTTGATAAGATGGGTAGCAGCGAAAAACAAATCGGAGTGCTGTCTTTCATTCCAGTCTTCGCTCACACAAAATGCTCTCTGTGTTCCGATGGCGGCCCGTGAATTATGTTATCTCGGCCCTCGCCTGGCAGAGGTACAGTGCGCATCCTCCACAAAACGGGGAGTGTCTCAGAGGGAAGGCTATGCATCTGTCACGCGGCTCCTCCACTTTCGCTTTGATGTTTGTAATGAACACTGAGCTGAGATTTTTCAGAATGCTGCCGAGGTGTCTGTTCAGTGAAGCAAACATCTCAAGGTTATTGAATTTATTGATTTATTTTTAGTAAAAACAGGATTGTCACCCACAAGTGAGAATGTAACTGTCTAGAAGGTCCATCATAGGGTGAAGACTGATGATTTGGAGTACAGGTGTCGGGTGCAGGTCACTGACTTTTAGTAAGAAGTGTGGGGAGGCAATGCAGTGGAGTCCTTTTGTGCTCAGTTTCAAGTCTTTATCACTTTAGCGCCTCAAATCCAAATTCCACAAAGTACATAATTTTTAAAAATATATATATAGTTTATTGATTTTTTACAGAGAGGAAAGGAGAGAGATAGAGAGTTAGAAATATCAATCAGCTGCCTCCTGCACACCCCCTACTGGGGATGTGCCTGCAACCAAGGTACATGCCCTTGACCGGAGTCAAACTGGGACCTTTCAGTCCGCAGGCTGACTCTCTATCCATTGAGCCAAACCCCTTAGGACTACAAAGTACATAATGTTTGTTATACACTCATAAGTTTGAAAATTATCCGAACTAGGTTTACCACCTTCTTAATTTGCTCTTCAACCTGCTCTATGTACCATATGTGTATTATTGTAGCATGACTATAATTCTGTTACAATCCCATTGCACTCCATATCAATGCATGAAAACAGCAATTTTGCTTGTGGGGCCCACCTTGGAAGATTGTGGCACAGTGTTTGTTTGGGTGTGACTGTCCCTGTGTCCATTCTCTTAATTTTTCCTCAAGGGAAGCGCTTTTCTCTGCCTACATTCACTAAGTCCACTTCCGTTTTCAGAGAACTACCAAGTGTCTCCAACATAACGGTCTTTATGGGCCTTCAGGAGTTACATGTGTTTCAGGGGAGAACTCATCTCCATGTAATTCAGAAACAAGGGAGCAGACACCATGAGGAAAGGTCTCCTAACCCCCCCTCAGATGGGGGTGTACTCTATGAGGGTGGGGGTACTCTGTAGGGGCTTCTTCATGGAGGAATGAAAATAACTTACTTGGCCCTACCTAGTTTGGCTCAGTGGGTAGAGTGTCATCGGTCTGCAGACTGAAGGGTCCCTGGTTTGATTCTGGTCAAGGGCACATGCCCACAAGGTTGTGGGCCCTATTCCTAATAGGGGGCATGCAGGAAGCAGCTGATCAATGATTTTCTCTCACCATTGATGTTTCTCTCTCTCCTTCTCCCCTCTTCTCTGAAATCAATAAAAATATATTAAAAAGAAAAAAAGTAACTTACTTGCTTCAAAGATAATTATGATATTGGAAAATTTTTATCAGTTTATTTCCTTATAATGTCACTCAAGTAGAGGGAGGTTAGGCCAGTGGTCGGCAAACTGCGGCTCGAGAGCCACATGCGGCTCTTTGGCCCCTTGAGTGTGGCTATTCCACAAAATACCATGTGCGAGCATGCAAGTACAGTGTGATTGAAATTTCATGGCCCATGCGCAGAAGTCAGTTTTCAGCTCTTAAAAGGAATTCCAATCGTTGTACTGTTGATATTTGGCTCTGTTGACTAATGAGTTTGCTGACCACTGGGTTAGGCCATTAACATGGAAAAGGTCCTTTAGCTCTTTAGGATATTTTCCTAGATGAAATCTGGGCCAGTCCCAGAATTCTTTGGTTATTTCTCTTATCACATCTGCTTTCTGGCCTTAGCTGTGTGTTGGCGCTGATGAAATACGAGTAAAAGGGAGAGAAGTAGTAACACAAATTAAAGACCTGGATTTAGTTACCCACACAGTTCTGGGCACGTTCTCATGAGCCATTGAGGTTGGATGTTGCTTCTCGGAGTTGATTCCTAATCGTTCCAGAAGACGTGAGAGATGTTATTGAAGGCAGTAGTGACATACTGATATCATGTGGCACAGTCAACTCCTCCCATGTCTCAGAGACCTTTAGAATTCATAGTGCTGATTAGCAAACATTTTGAGTTTTCTGCCTTAAGAGTATTTTTTTTTTATTTTGTTTAAATAAAAGTTTCCTAAACTTGTTTGGCAGGCTTTGTTTGGGCTGCACAGCTATAAATGTCTGTAGCCCAGTCCATGGAAAGACTTTGGGAAACTATCCTGAGCACAATGTGTCTCTGTCTTGGTGGCATGTTCCATTCACGTGGAGATACTTAGCATCATGTTCGGGAAGCCTTACTGGTCTATCTCTAGATAAATACCATTTTCTGTATTTTTCAATATTTATCTGGTTGAGTAGCTACTGTCTGTCCTATGGCAGGTCTATTATCTTTTCATATTTTAAAAATATGCCTTAAGTTGAAGTATTCAAACTTGGTTGATTTAGTAACTGTCCAGTAGCAGCGTCTTGCTGCCAAGAACTTTCTAGGCTTCTGCTGTAGCAGCTCTGCAGGAGCTTGGCCTGCTGTAGGAGGGTGTGGAGACGGCAGGCAAGGTTGGTATGATCTCCCCTCATTAAAAGGCTCCTAAAGGAGCAGGCTGGAGGGGGCGTCGGAATTGTGCTTCCCATTGGCTTCCATTCCTATACGGGTACCAGCACATGGTCTGCCTCTCTGATCTGTGGGCATCTTTTGTTTTTTAGGTAGAAAAATGTAGGATACTTCTTAGATATGGAGGCATCAGTATAGGAATTAACATCCCTTAGCCCCCAAGTAAAATAAAGTTTTGATCTTATATTTACAAGAGGTTAGTATTTGGAAAAAAAAAAATTGGCAGGATACTTGTAAACCATTATTAAGTTTTCAAAGGCTCCAGGCAAAAGAGGGCTATATAGCTGATAATTATTGTTTTCACTTCAAATTGACAGCAGTGTGTCTCATACTTGCTTTCCTCTTCAGTAAAATAACGTACCTAAAGGATACTGTTAGCAGTAAAGCATCTGCGCAGGTGCGATGGAGAAATTCCTTGGTGAAGGCTGTAGTTTTTGGGCCTGCATTGAATTGGGCCAGGAAACAGGAAGTGATGACATTGAGGAAATAGGTTCGGGAACTCATGATGTGTACTAACCTAATGTGCACTGTGTTTCTCTAGTCCTTTGGAAGATGCTCTTGATTAATGAGCTGAGGAAGAGAACTTCGTTGTTGTGTTTGTTCTTAAGATCTGGCTTCACTAGTTTATAAAAGAGTCGTGGTTGTGTGGTGGTTTTACCATAGTTTTCTACAAAAAAGCATCACAATCCAAATTTTCAAATAAAAGAGGAAAAAGAAATGGTAACATTATTTTGATAGATTTTCATGCAAGAATATCATTATAAACTCCATCATTCATGAATCTTTTATTTACCCGGGCACTGAGATAGTTATTCAAAGAAAAAACATACTTCCTGCCTTCTGCACATTCTTATTTTAAGAGAATGTTGCTTTGTTGATTGATTTTTTTTTTACTTCAGTCGCAGTAAATAAATCAGAGTGCAATCTTATATTTGAATAAAATATACTACATAATTATTCATTGCCAAACAAATGTTCTTGTTTTGAGGTTTTTCTCCCCTTTCTACAAACCTTGAATTCATATACTCAATTTGCTACAGGTACTTATTTATTTTTAAAATATATTTTGTTGATTTTTTTACAGAGAGGAAGGGAGAGGGATGGAGAGCTAGAAACATCGATGAGAGAGAAACATCGACCAGCTGCCTCCTGCTCACCCTCCACTGAGGA
Organism: Lasiurus borealis; assembly: GCA_004026805.1. Lineage (NCBI taxonomy): Eukaryota > Metazoa > Chordata > Mammalia > Chiroptera > Vespertilionidae > Lasiurus > Lasiurus borealis. Next base: position 33,250 of record PVJN01011532.1, read on the forward strand.
TGTGCCTGCAACCTAGATATATGCCCTTGACCGTAATCGAACCTCAGTCTGCAGGCCGATGCTCCATCCACTGAGCCAAACCCGTCAGGGGTACAGATACTTATTTTTAGCCTCTTCGAAGTAGTCCTAAGTGATACTGAATAGCACCGCCTGCCCTGGAGCCATAGCTTTCATTTTTCCCTTTAGATGGGGCCATTTTCTGCCTTGTACTCCTTCCCCAGTGAGCCCCTCTGTGGGGAGGCGTTCATCCTTTTAGCTCCTCTGCTAGAACGCCCAGCTTTGAAGCGGCACCCTCAGAAAGTGGCTTGTGTTACCCTGTGCTGAGACGCAGACTTCAGGTGCAGATTTCTTGGTCATTGCCCCTCACTCCTCAGAGCTTCATTGGGCCACTGTCAGTCTCTCCCTGCTGCTCCCGGTACCATGCTTGGCGAGTTGGATATCCCTATGGAGGGCCTCCAGCATTCAGCCTCTCAACTCCTCCTCCACCTTCTTGTCTTTCCCTTCCACAGCGGCCTCCACCCATGAACTTATTTTCAGCATCACACTGTCTGGCCACCACTCCTACCTTTCAGTGCCTCTGCTCCCCATCTCCCACAGCCCTTTGATTCCTCTGAGACTTCCATTGGTCTTGCCCCTCTCCACTCACCATCCTGTTCTCTCATGACCCAACAGCTGCATTTGGACTTGACTCAATTTAGGGTTCTCTAGAGTTCCAGCTCCCTCCCCTGCCCTGGATTCACCTGTACCTCCCTTTCTTCCATTCTCTCTGTTGTCCTCTTCTGGCAGAGCCTACTCCTGGTTTGATACAGTTTTCTATGTATCTACCCCTGCTTTGAGGGGGTAAATGTAGCTAGAGAAGAAGATGCTGAAAACCTATTTGAAGAAATAATGACTGAAAATTTCCCCCACCTGGTGAAAGAAATAGACTTACAAGTCCAGGAAGCGCACAGAACCCCAAACAAAAGGAATCCAAAGAGGACCACATCAAGACACATCCCAATTAAAATGCCAAGAGCAAAAGACAAAGAATATTAAAAGCAGCAAGAGAAAAACAGTTAATTATCTACAAGGGAGCACCCATAGGATTGTCAGCTGATTTCTCAATAGAAACTATGCAGGCCAGATGGGAGTGGCAAGAAATATTCAAAGTGATGAATAGCAAGAACCTACTACCAAGATTACTCTACCCAGCAAAGCTCTCATTCAGAATTGAAGGGCAGATAAAGAGCTTCACAGATTAAAAAAAAAAGCTAAAGGAGTTCATCAACACTAAACCAGTATTATATGAAATGCTAAAAGGTATTCTTTAAGAAGAGGAAGAAGAAGAAAAATATAAAGATAAAAATTATGAACAACAAATACATGTCTATCAACAAGTGAATTAAAAATCTGATGAACAGAATAAACTGGTGAATATAATAGAATCAGGGGCATAGAAAGGGAGTGGACTGACAATTCTCAGGGGGAAAGGGGTGGGGGGGTTGGGGAAGAGACTGGACAAAAATCATACACCTATGGATGCGGACAGTGGGGTGGAAGTAAGGGCAGAGGGTGGGGTGGGAACCAGGTGGAGGGGAGCAATGGGGGGGAAAAAAGGAACAATTGTAATAATCTGAACAATAAAGAATTATTAAAATTAAAAAAAAAAACTTTAAAAAGATATTAAAATTAAATCAAGGAAACATTAAGCAGGGACTTGAAAAAATCAAACAGGGTAGGTATAAGGAAGAAAAAATGTTAAGAGAAGTCATAGTACTCTGCTTGACATTTAGAAAGAGAAAATTAACACACATGCATGGTTAGAAAATTCCAGCAGTGCGGAAAGGCAGAAAATGAAAAGTGAAAACACGCCATTCTATCTCAGCATTTCCCTTCCCTAAAGGGAACCTCTGCCAGTGGTTTCCTTTTTGTTCTCATCTGTAATGCTTTATCATTGGATTCTTTTAAAATTGTTCAGGAAATACCATGGCATAAACACAGTTCCGTCTTATCTTTCTTTTATAAACTGTAGACATTTGGGTAGTTTTAAGTCAAAAGACGACTCTCCTGGTGAGTGGGTCTGGCTGCTGGTGGAAATGGTTATGTATCAGTTGGATTACCTTCACTCTGGCCGGTTGTCCTTTCTGGACTTACCTTGCTATTGAATTTAATCCAACATTAAGTCTCATCGGTGGTGATTGGGATCTTTAAAAATGATGATAGTTAAAAATATATATATATACTGTTTCTGATGATCCTATTTTAAAACGATTATGGTGTTCATAATTTGTGTAGAGTATTAGATGCCTTCCACGAGTTGTTTCATTAAGGATGGTGGGTGGTTTGGGGGCAAATTGTTATCTATGTTTTATTTCAGAGTTATTTTGAAATCTCCACTTACTAGTACTTTTATTTTCCACAGAATCATATTAAGTCGATAGACTCAGGAGAAACTAACATAGAAGGAGCCCTAGGTGAGTAGACCATCAGGACATTTTACATCCTTGACTGAGGTACTTTGATCTTGTGATTTTGAGCATGTAAACACACACCTGTAATAATTACCTGTATTTCTAGGACTGATGGCATCGGAAGAATTTATCAAGATCACCTTGTCGGCTTTTGAAGCAATCATACAGTATCCTGTTCTACTGAAGGACTATTGCTCTATGGTCAGTCCTGGCAGCTTTCAAAACATACGCTTTTTCATTTACTTGGGAATTGTGCATATTGTAGAAATCTGAGTATATGCATATCTCATAATTTTATTCACTTTTGATAGACATTAGGTGGAACCTAGTTTTTGGCATTTACAAATATTGATGGATATTCTTGTTCATGTGTTTCGCTCTGCATAAGCATGCACTACTTTTAGGGTACATACTACTTTTAGGGATCAGTGGGTCTAGATCAGTGGTCGGCAAACTCATTAGTCAACAGAGCCAAATATCAACACTACAACGATTGACATTTCTTTTGAGAGCCACAGTTTTTAAACTTCTTCTAACACCACTTCTTCAAAATAGACTCGCCCAGGCCGTGGTATTTTGTGGAAGAGCTACACTCAAGGGGCCAAAGAGCCGCATGTAGCTCTTGAGCTGCAGTTTGCCAACCACTGGTCTAGGATATCTGTAAACTCAGCTGGTGCACAAAATGCTGTCGTGTTCTCCAAAGAGGTGGGGCCAGTTTACACTGACCTCCTCCCTCATCCTTCCCAACTCCTGTCACTTCACGCTTTGGAATGGATGGGTATCTAGCAGTATTTCGCCCTAGTTTTAAATGTTTGTGTAATCAAGACTGCTAATGAGGCTGAGTGGTTTTTCAAACGTCTCTTGGCCATTTGGGAGTACTCTTATGAAGTGCTTGTTCAAGTCTTTGTTTTAACTTCAGAGAGAGGAAGGGAGAGGCAGAGAGAGAGAGAAACATGAATGAGAGAATCATTAATCGCCCGCCACCTGCATGCTATCTACTGGGAATTGAGCCCACAACCCAGGCATGTGCCTGACCGGGAATCAAACCATGACCTCCAGGTTCATTGGTCAATGCTCATGCTGGCCTGACTTTTTAAAATCTTTATTGTTGAAAGTATTACCAATGTCTCCTTTTGCCGCATTGATCCTTGTCCCTTTTTATGATTTTTTTTTGGAGGTGAGGATGGGGAGGGCCTTTGGTTTTCTGTAGATGCGGTACGATTTATCTAAATGTGAACCTGCTGTTATTTATTTATTTTTATAAATATATTTTGATTTTTCTCAGAGAGGAAGGGAGAGGGATAGGAAGCTAGAAACGTCGATGAGAGAGAGAGACATCGATCAGCTGCCTCTTGCATGTCCCCTACTGGGGATGTGCCCACAACTAATGTACGTGCCCTTGAGCGGAATCGAACCTGGGACCTTTCAGTCCACAGGCTAACGCTCTATCCACTGAGCCAAACTGGTTTCAGCTAAACCTGCTTTTATTTATCTCATGTAGGATTCTCTGTGCCTCTTGAATCTGGATTGTCCTTTTTCATAACTTCTGGGAAATTCTCAGCTATCATCTCTGCTTATTCTCTCTTTCCTTTGCTCTGTCTTCTTCGGCTACTCAGGTCACGTGTACATTAATACTTCACTGTATTATTGATATATTCCATCATTTTTCTCTTAGGGTTATATCCTGGATAATCTTGTTTATATTTTGGATAATTCTATTTCTGTCTTCACTGTCCAGAGTGGTACTAAATATAGCCATTGAGTTTTTAATTTTGGTTATTTTTCATGTGTAGAAATTTTGTTATCATTAGAAATTGCCTTTTTCCCCCCAATCTACTATATTTTAATAATTTTTGTTCCCTATGCATCTTTTCTAGTCTGTGATTTATTTATTCACATTTGTTAGATGTAGTTGTTTTACACTATTTATGATAATTCCAATATCAGAAGACTGTGAGGTGGTGTGGTGTCCATCATATCTTGTTTGTGTACAGATCGTCTTGGGTTCTTGGAGACCTTCTTTACATTCGCTGCTGGTTGGCCACGGCCTTCTGGAAGCCGTGTGTGGATGGTCCCTCCTCCAAGAGGCTTCCGACTTGTCCTGGGCTGTCAATCAGGGCTCCTTAGACGAAGGTCATTTGCACCCTCCTTTTGCCAATCCCTCAGACTGTAGTCTGAGATCCTGACTTTCTAGGAAAGCCCTCTCTGCCTTTCCCTGGCATGGGAGCGGATGTGGAGGGGTGTCCCTGGACCCGGTACCCCTTGTGCTGAGAGTGTAATCCCCGCTCCTCAGTGCCCGGCCCAGGGGAGGAGACTCACAGAACTCCGCGTGCGGGAAGACCTGGACTCAGCCTCCATCTCTCGCTCTAGAGCAGTGGTTCTCAACCTTCCTAAGGCCGAGACCTTTGCACACAGTTCCTCATGTGGTGGTACCTCCAACCATGAAATTTTGCTACTGTTATGCATCGTGATGTAAATACTTGCATTTTTCTGATGGCCTTAGGGGGCCCCTGTGAAAGGGTCGTTTGACCCCCAAAGGGGTCGAGACCCACAGGTTGAGAACTGCTGCCCTAGAGGGCCCTCCCTGAACCTTGTGTTTGCACTATCGGTGCCTCCAAAGCAGTCAGTACCTGGTGCTCAGATAATTGGATACAAACGCTCAGACCGAGAGGTGAGTTCAGCTCGGCTCTCTGGTTAAAGGTTTCATTCAGAAATCGGTCTGAAAGTTTCCCCATTGTCTTTTCAGATCTCCTGTATTTTTAAGGTTTTGTCTCTTATATTTTATCCGGCATTTTTAAATTGTTTTCAGCGAGAGAGTTAATCCAAATAATACCCACTATTAGCAGAAACCCTGTTTGTTATGATCACTTTCTGAGTAATGATTTCTCAGTCTTCCGTGGAGATAGTGTTTGCTTAAGCGTTGCTTATTGATTGTTTTCTCTAATGAGCATTAACCCCATGGATAATTTTTGTGATCTGGTAGTTCCAAATACCTGTGCTTCCATTTAAAAAGACACTCAATAGTTTATTTTCTAATCATGAGATGCTATCATCATAATCCTTGAAACCACAGGGCGTATTATGATAGGAACGGTGTCACTGCAACTTATGGGCTTCGGGAAAGAATCCTTAATGCTGTGACTCATGGGAAATCCTCTAATTACCACTTCTGGAGCATAACGGGGATACATGAAATTGAGGATTCAGCATCCCCAGAAGCATAACGTTGTTTGAAATGTTAGCACCAACCATGTTCAAGGCCGCTGATCAATACTTTCTATATGGAAGTGGTTGCACGCATTTAATTCTCGCCGAGCACAAGTGCTTAACTCAGACCTTCCCAGAGGTTAGACTACTTAGTGCCTCAGCGTTGGAAATCATCAGCGTGGCCTACAGAGCAGTTAGAAATACCGTAACCATTGGATTTGTGCAGAGAATTTGTTCCATTCATGGGGGTTCCAAAATATGATACGGTAGCAACAAGACAAATAAAAGTGATTCTTTATTAGAAAATTCTGGTAATAATATACATAAGTGGCCTAAAATATATTTCAATTCATTTAACTTAAAACAATAAAATAAACCGTATCTTTTAAAAATATTATTATTATTATTACTATTATTATTTACAAACAGCCGGCCTTTTTGTAGGTTTTTAAGTTTTTGGGGGTGAAATCAAGATGTCAGCATCCCTGTTTTCCTTTTGGAGGCTCTAAGGCAGCAGTTCTCAACCTGTGGGTCGCGACCTGTTTTCTGATGGTCTTAGGCTCTACAGCAGTGACCCTCAGGTGGAGAGCCACTAGCAGGGTCGCCTAAGACCATCAGAAAACACAGATATTTACATGACGATTCACCTCAACACGAGGAACTGTATTAAATGGTCGCAGCATTAGAAAGGTTGAGAATCACAGCTCTAAGGGGAAAATCGGTTTCCTTGCCTTGTCTAACTTCTAGGGGCTGCCTTCGTTCCTTGGCTCGTGGCCCCTTCCATCTTCCAGGCTGGCAGCACAGATCTTCACATCTCTTCTTAAAGGACCCTGGCTCGTCCATTGGGTCCACCTGTGTAATCCAGGATGAACACCTCATATCAGAACTCTTAACTCAATCCCATCTGTAAAACCCCTTTTGCTGTGCACGGTACCAAGTCAGCAGGTTCCAGGATGGGGACATCTGTCCGTCAGCATTCTGTCTGCCACAGATTCCTGTTTTCATCAATGGCTTCATGACTGAATTATTTTGGGGCTCAGAGTATAGCACATCTGGTCAGTGTAAACCCTTTCAGGTTGGCTCCTGTGTCCTTGTGAGGGAGGCCATCATTTTTTGAGCTATTCTGTACGTTCTGGCACAACGCGGTATTTTTGGCTCGGCTTGTGACTTACCCTGGCCTGGCCCTGGAATCGGTCTTCTCTGAGGAGCCCTTGGCTCCCTTTGGTGGGAAATGGCCTTAGAGACCACACTCAGGGAACTAAGGTGCTATTTCCTGAGATGCCTTAGCTTCTAGGCCCTTCCAAATGTATTGTTTTAGAGTTCTGAGACATACTAGCTGGGAAGTATATATGTATATACATCTATGAACACATACGTGTAACCCACTCATATGCATACTTATATACATGTAGGTGTATACATATACTAGTATATATATTGAAATCATGTATTCACACCAGGGTCTTCAAATCTAGTCCATCCCCATATAGTTCTCTCTTGCCTTCCCCCAGTCCATATTTGCATGTCCCTTCTCTTGTAAAAATTCTGGTTTCTAGCAACATTAGCCTGTTTTCTTAATTGCTTGATCCTAAGACATCTAACATAATTACAGCAGCATTTGATGATTAGGTGATTGCTTCACCTAAACCAGCACAGAAACAAACCCAATGGAAGGAACTGAGATAAAGGAGCCGCAGTGGGAGATTGTAGGTTGATCTGGCTGGCTCTCCTCAGCCAGGCTGTTAGTTTCAGAGGCTAGTATCCCCTCTAAGGTCCCTGTTCTCTCTCCTCCTGTCCTTGGGTCTCCGTAAGAATTCCTTCTTAAATAAAGCCCGTGCCTTAGCTCTGTCAGTTACCATCCTGCGTTATTATATAGGAGGACAGTGGTCGGCAAACTGCGGCTCGTGAGCCACATGCGGCTCTTCGGCCCGTTTGAGTGTTCTAACGCCACTTCTTCAAAATAGACTCGCCCAGAAGGTTGCTGACTTCTGTGCATGGGCCACGAAGTTTCAATCGCACGTGATGTTTTGTGGAAGAGCCACACTCAAGGGGCCAAAGAGCTGTATGTGGCTCTCGAGCCACGATTTGCTGACCACTAGTATGGGCGGAGCCGTGCTGATGAGGTTGGCAAGGTGTGGTGACTTTGCTTGTGCGGGCATCGTTTCAGTGGCTTGGACAGCCAGGTGGTGGTGGTGGGCTGTGCGTGGTTTCTCCTGCCCTTTTATCAGCGTAGGCAGGCATTTTGTTTGTTGTTGCCAAAACAGTTCACCAAAAGAGAGAGTAGGTTTCAAAATTAGACCATGGGAGTGATTTGTCCTTTCTTCACTGTCGATTTTATTTGGCGGAGAAAAGCTTATTTTTGGAGCCGAAACTGGTTTGGCTCGGTGGATAGAGCATCGGCCTGCAGACTGAAGGGTCCCAGGTTCGATTCCGGCAAGGGCATGTACCTTGGTGGCGGGCACATCCCCAGTAGGGGGCGTGCAGGAGGCGGCTGATGTCTCTCTCTCATCAATGTTTCTAACTCTCTCTCCCTCTCCCTTCTTCTCTGTAAAAAAAAAAAAAAAAAAAAAAAAAAAAAGCTTATTTTGGAGATTTCAAACTATATTTGATTGTGCCTTGTCTGATGTTACTAGGAAATCATAGAGTTGTTTTGTATAGTGGATATACATCTTCTGTATCTATTTATAAAAATAATCAGGATTAACTTGTCATAGCTCTTTGATGTATTTCACAAAGCATGAAGATTATACATCTCTTTCCCTCCCAACATTTAGATCATTGTTTATCTTCAACTTGAGTAATGATCACCAGCTTATATATGTATTAATTTGATGGCTTAATGTCAACCCATGCCAATCAGATTTTGCATTAAATACTGAAGTTCTTTTCACGAACCCTGAAGGTTTTGAGGATCGTAATGTCATTTTGACCTGAGGACATTTTCAGTTATGTGAGCTCGGCGGTTTATTAAATGTCACGCAGACTTTAGATCCAGGATAAATTTAACTGTTGCCTTTTCTCCCCCACACCTTTGATTAGTGGTTCTGTCAGTGAACAACAACCAAAAAATAGACAGTACAGTGGTACTTTGAGATACGAGTGCCCTAACATACGAGATTTTTGAGATACGAGCCGTCGAGCGAGCTATTTTTGCTTTGAAATATGAGCAACATTTGAGATACGAGTAATTGCCCGCTGCACAGGACCCACCAGTTTACCGAGACTCGAGCATCTCATAGTTTCCCACGCCTCAAGGTTATGGAATGAATTAAACTCCTATCTCGAGGTACCACTGTAGTTGTTATCCAGTCCGTGTGTACGGAGATCTGAACCGAGTCTTGAATTTTTTTCCCTGTAGGTGGTTGATCACATCCTGCCGCCCTTGATCTCCTTGGTTCAAAGCCAGAATGGTAAGTGACCGCATCTCCCGGAATTCCATCGGTTACGCATTCGGTTCCATTCTATCTCCCTGGAGTCACGCTCTCGGCGTTCTCTCTTTCCAAGTGGAGTGGAGGCTCTTCAGCTTGCGGCTGCTCTCAGAAACCACCTCCCTGCTGGTGAACCAGGAGCGCGGCGATGGCCAGGATGCTGCGCCCATGGACGCCGACAGCAACCTTCTGGCGCTCATTAGAGATGTCCTCCTCCCCCAGTGAGTACCGCGCTCTGCACTCGCCCGGAGCGGGGTGGGCCACTCAGGGTGCCGCGGCCAGACGAGGGGCACCGCTGGCCTTGGGGTGTCCCTGACCTCACAATCATGTCCACCTGCTTGTGTGCTCCCCGTGAGGAGATTAGGACCAGAGGCAGTGACTCTTACACTGCCTGAGACCCAGGAGAATCTCCATCCTTGTTGAAAATATGCATTTAGAGGTTCTCCTGTTTTTTATAGACTCTGAGGTTATGCAGAGTTAAAGGTGTTGATGGCTGGCGGTGGTGGCGGTGGTGGTGAGGTTTATTATTCAAGATCAACATGATAAGACTGCTGGGAGGTGAACTTGGGACTTTCCCGGTCCCTGCTCGGAAGTGAGAGAGATGGAAATCTTCCTTCCCCATAAGCTTTTGTAGTGGAAATGAAGTGTAGCTGCAGTTAGGGGGTGGAACAGTAATGTAGGAATTATCAGAAAGGGGTTATCTTTTTCCTTTTTACTTCATGACTCACATAGCAAACACCCAGTAGGGTGTTTACAGAGCTCTGCCCGCACGTGGTTTTGTGCAGGAGCGTTCCAAACCGCTGCCCCTCTGGCTGAGGTGTGGGCAGACTACACCACCGAGTCCTGGGCTGGTGCACTCCGATGTGCACCCAGGACGACATCGCCTACCGACGCATTTTTCAGAGTGTATCCGCCATTGAGGGGCACATGGCTGTGTGTGACTGTGTGAATGGCATGTTCTTGTGTGGGTAAACATAAGCTTAGAGCGTTGTGTCATGGGATTAATGTTTTCAGTGCCATCTTACACTCACAAACCGGTTATACATAATCCTAAACATCTTCCCGACAGACGCCTAATAATGTGGCGTTTGTGCCAAGTGTGATTTGTGAAAGATGTGCTCTGGCTAGCCGCTCGCTGGCAGGCGGTAGGGAAGCATTTCTCAGAACCTGTGCTACCCCTTTCCCCCACCCCATAGTGGGGAGGGGTTTCCTCCAATAGGACCTCACAGTTTAGTGACAGCTGTTAACACCGATGTGAATTTGCAGTAAAATCTCTTCAAAGCTGAAGTTTGCCCACGTTAGGAGCAGTTTGTAAAATAAAAAGCATTAAGCCTATATAATTTAGTGTTCCTGTTTTGTTTGAGTTGGAATGAGTATGTATTTCCTTCACTGTGCATCTTCACCTTTTCTAGAGATGAGGAATTAAAGAGGAAAATAGAAATGTGAGCCACATGACAATTCAAGAAAAGAGTGATGCTGGACGACTTCAGGTTTCACCAAGCGACTTGACATGCACTTTGGATAATAGTATGGGATTCATTGGGATGGGGGTGGGGTATCTGCAAAGCTGTAGCTGGATTCTGATATGAAGTGCAGGTCTTGCTCTGCATTTCATTCTCTAAGCCTCAGTTTCCTCATCTGTAGAATGGGATAATAGCGCCTACCTCAGGAAATGGTTAAACAGGAAACTTCTTTGAAAACACTTTGCACAGTGTGTACCCTCTGGACAAATGTTTAGCACTGTTGATATTATTATTAGGTCCATGATTAGAATCTCTCCTATGCAGATTGTGATGGTACAATAATAGCAATAGTACATACTTCTCAGAAGTGAGGTGCCATTAAACGTATGATGCTGACTGCTTGCCTGGCAGATACGGAGAGGGCTCAATCAGTGTTATGTAACATTTTTAAGAATGAAAGATAATGTATTCATTTAACTTGAACTCTGGAAAACTGGAAGCCTTGGCGAGAAGTTTGGTTTTTGAAGATAACTCTTGGTAATTATAAGTTTAGAATCGCTAATAATGGAAAACGCGTGTTCTCTAGTGAGTATGTAAATGTACTGGCTTACAGTTATGAAGTTTCTAGTTCATAGGAACTCTGTGGCACCTGCTTCAGTTTGGAAAATGTAGTCCCTGATCTATAGGGGATCGACATGTTCCCAGACCCCCGGGAGATGCCTGAGGAGGAGCCCTGAACCCCAATCCACTCCTTCAACTGTCAGAAACGCGGCAGCAGCTTCTTCATTGGTGGACACAGCCTCTCCAGCAGCTGTTAATTTCTCAGTCCGAGCCTGCTCCTGTGTCTGCACACCGTCCTTCAGTGCAGTAACCGGCTGCTGGCATTCATCTCAGGGATCCCTTGCTCACACAGGCTCAATACTTTCTGGTGCCAATTGTCGCTTGCCATTCATTGAAACATGTTTTCTATGTGTGTTTTTCACCCCCACGTTTTTCCCTTTTTAAAAAAAAAATTTTTTTTTTTTAATTCAGAGAGGAAGGGAGAGTGTGAGAGAGAAATATAAATGATGAGAGAGAATCATCAATGGGCTGCCATTGGGGATCAAACCTGCAACCAAGGCATGTGCCCTGACTACCAATTGAACCAGGACCTCCTGGTTCGCAGGTTGACGCTCAACCACTGAGCCACACCGGCAGGCACCTTTTCCCTCTTTACTAAGCACTTACCACTCCTGTGGCTCTAACTTTTGCAGTTGGAGGTGCGACTGCAAAATACAGGCACGGATTTCTTGTTCTTTCTTCCCGATTTCATGGGTAGAAGATTTGTTGTTACCATAGCTCTTAGCAACCACAGCAAATGATTTTTTTTTCTTTCCCGACTCAGTCAAGAACTTGGACCTTTTTACACGCAAAGGAAGCGCTTTATGGTGTCTCTGTGCCATGTCTCCGTTGCCAGCGTCTCCCGCACTGAGGGGCCTTGTTAGTAAAATAAGGCTTTCTTGGGCACAGGGCCATACTGTGACAGTCAGCCTGATGACAGAGGTGGCCACTGAGTGACTGACAGGTGGGAAGGCTGCACGGAGTGGATGCTCGGGACAAAGGGGGGTTTGCGTCTCGGGCAGGACGGTGCAAGAGTTTGTTATGCTATTCAGAGCAGCACACACATTAACACTTAAGTATTGCTTCTGGGACTTTTCATTGAATATTTTCAGCTGCAGATGAACACAGATGACGGGAACCGCAGAGAGCGAAACTGTGGCTAAGAGGGACTACTGTAGGTATACTACTGTCAGTACTCTTAATTTGGTTAACATTTGGACCCTTTTTTGACTGAACACTTTGAATGAAGCCAAGGCGACAGGCTTTCCATGGCCCCCCAGTTTTTTACAGGAGAGTGTTATATTAGTTCAGAATATTTTTTTTAAATATATTTTTTATTGATTTTTCACAGAGAGGAAGGGAGAGGGATAGAAAGTTAGAAACATCGATGAGAGAGAGACATCGATCAGCCGCCTCCTGCACACCCCCTACTGGGGATGTGCCCACAACCAATGTACGTGCCCTTGACCAGAATCGAACCTGGGACCTTTCAGTCCGCAGGCCGACGCTCTATCCACTGAGCCAAACCGGTTTTAGCAAGTTCAGGATATTTCACTTGCAGATAATAACACTGGACTTTAACTTGGAAAATAGTTATTTACCCCCTGAGAAGTCCAGGCCTTGCACTGGCACCACATAAAGCTGGGTTTGGGGGGCTGAGTTCATGTCTACAGAACCGTGCGTGTCTCTATCGCTCCGTCTGCCCACTCCTGCCTGCCCACTCCTGCATGGCTTTCTCTCAGAGGCGTTCTTTCTTGTTGGGAAACGGCTCATGAGCGCTGATCCCAGGGAAAGGGGGGGGAGGGGATTTTAAGGAAGGATAACAATTTAATCTTGTTAAAGACCATGTAATACCTGTGCTCAGGGTGCTAGTCAGAACTGTTGTGTGATGTGAATGAAAATTCATGTGGTAAGAATAAATACCTTATTCCAATAAATATTAGATAGGGTTCTCAGAGAGACAGAACAAATAGGATGCATACACACACACACACACACACACACACACACACACACACGCACGCATCTATTGTATGGAATTGGCTCACTTGCTTATGAAGGCTGAGAAGTCCCAATCTGAGTATAAGTCCTGAGACCCAGAAAAGCCCAGTCTGAAGGCTGGACACCCCAGAAGAGCTGATGTCTTAAGTCCAAAGGCAGCGAAAGACCAGGGTCCCCACTGGAGGCAAGGGGAGCAGCAGGCGTGCCCTCGTCCTCAGCCATGTAGGTTTTCTGTTGAAGTGTGTGGACCACTCACGTTAGCGAGAGCCACTGCTTCACCGGTCTGCTGACTCACCCTGCTCTCCCCACACACCCCCGGGGACACGCCCAGAATGACGTCTGACCCCCCTCCTGGGTGCCCTGCGACCCGGTCAGGTTGACATCACCGTACCTGTCATGCATACCACGCGTGACTCTCTAAACCAGGAATTCGCATCAGATCCATGACCTCTTCTCGGCGTGCGTGCGTTGCTTTCTAAAGAGATGAACTTCAGTTACAAGTATCCGTGCCTTTTGTGTGTAGAGGATCTTACGACCATTGCTAGGGAGATGGTGTTGGAGTTAGGAAACCTGGGTGTGATTGGCTGGAAAGCGAGTGGGCACCCCAGGAAAGAATGGGGGAGGCCAGGAGGTAGAAGAGGCAGAGGAGTTGGCAGCAAGCCGACCAGCCTCTTTCCAGCAGAAACTGCGCGTGAGAGTTGCGTGACATGAGCTTGGGAGAGAATGTTCTCCCTCGACACCGGCCCATTTGATGTCCACGGACACCAATGGAATGTGTCTTCTTTCACTGGCCTATTTCTCTGGAATATCACAGTGACCAGGAGAGGCCCAGCCGCTGCCTTTGCGGAATGCACTGTCGGGGAGAGCCAAATATTTCAGACGTGAGTAATAATTGTTTAACCGCAGAAGTTTGTCAGTCAGGCAAATAAAAACGTTCCTTGAGTACAAATTGAATAAGGATCCAGGCCGCGGCTCCCTCGGTGTTCAGCAGCCTGCCTGGGGACGCGTGTCTTCTGGGACATTGTATGTGCTTCCCGCTCCTTTGCCTTGAGCTTCTCGGTTCACACATTTCACTTTCTACCGCTCAGCGTTTCTCCAAATGAGCTGACCTCCGGACACTCTCTCCCAGGGGCTGTCTGTTAACGTCTCCCGGAACTCGAGTGTTCCTTTGATCACGAGTTGGAAACGCTACTCCAGGGCATTTCCGAGAAAAGGATGCTCACCATCGACATGTTAATGCGGGCTTGTCGGTACTCACCGACGTGAGCACGCTTAGTGGCTGACGTTAGCATCTGTTTGTTAGTCACGGTCCTTAGGCCATAGGCCCGCAGACCATGCAGGATTTGGTTCTTTTCTGTGTAGCTGACGCTGCCTGAACCAGGTGTCTGTCCACCAGGACGAGTCCTGGTCTGAAGCTGGGAGAAATGACCTCCCAGCGCATGCAGTCTGTCTTAGTTTCTGAGGGCTGCAGTAACAAATGAGCCCAGACGGACTGGCTTAAGACAACAGAAAGGCACTCTTTCCAAGTTCAGGAGGTCAGAAATCTGGCACCAGTGTGTCAGCAGAGTTGGCTGCTGCTGGAGAGTCTGATCTAGAACCGATGCCTCTCTCCTGGCTCTGGTGCTGCCCCCATCCTTGGTTTATGGCGAGTCACCCCTGTCTCTTCCTCAGCCCTTGCTTGACCTTCTCTGTGTGTCTGTCTCAGATTTGCCTCTGCCGTTCTCTTATTATGATACCTGTCGTTGTATTTGAAGTCTACCCTAAATCCAGGATGATCTTATCTCG